>JAHWFP010239061.1:0-19741 GCA_023313725.1 Lithobius niger | reverse complement strand
ACATACGTTTGAACTAATGTCGCACAACTGAGTCCTGCAGGAAAGCCAACAGGGATTTGTGTTCCTTTAATGCAAACCAAACATGACAAATAAATTTTAAAATGACCAGTAGTTTCAGAGTAAAAAGCTTATTAACTACTTCACGCGTTCTAGTATAGTAGGCTACTTTTATGGTAGGTGACGGTGGTGCATGACAAACCTAGAAAATGTAGTAAGATATAGGATGCATTAATCAGACACATATATAGAAAATACAGCAAAATTGGGAGGATTGTTACACTTCATTCTTGTTCTAATAATAAATACAATAACTCCAAAATACCAGTGTTGCCTGGTTGATTTTGGTTTCTATTGCCTTCTGAAAATATACATTACCTAATTTTAAAGCATTCTCCTTCTCACAATGCTGTTTGATTAGAGAAAATAATCAGAAGTATCCATCAGCGTCGCTACCCACTGCGCATCCTACTGCGAAGCCTCCATCGTATATCAGCTCGAATGGAGCGGTCCCCCTCATCTTTTCGATCCTCTGTTGTGCCCTGATGGCGACAAGAGGGAAGAAAGGTGGGACAAAGGTAATGGATATTTGAAGGCAATAGAAATTAAAATCAACCAGGTAACACTGGTATTTTGAAGTTTCTAGTTGCCAATGAAAATATATATTACCTAAGTTTAAAGCAGTCCAGACTTTGTCAAGGCGGTGGGCGCCATTAGATCACAGCCCCCTAGGGAAGTGAGCGGTTCCCCCACACAATGGGCCGTAACAAAGGGGCCAATGCGGTATAGTCCTTCAGCGTGATGAGACATGTCTCGAAGGTAATGGGAAGTAAAAACCGAAGGGCTGCGCCAGGATGCAGCCTCCATAATTTCTGACACAGGAATATTGCTGAAATGTGCCCCAGGAAGTAGAAATTGCTAGCAGCTCGTGAGCGGTAATTCGAATGCCCTAACCCGCACAACTGATGTCGAACGTGTCGTAGGCCTGTACGATGACAGTTTTCAATCAGGTTGCTATCATGCGAGTAGAAATTTCGCCAACTTTGTTAGTGAAGAGTAGAAATAACTGAGTTCTTCAGCAGCGGGTCGGTTTGGAAGCTTTGAGATAAAAGCGGAGGGCACGTACTGGGCACAGAGCTCTTTCTTGGTCGTCGCCGAGGATATTTGGCAGCGAGGGGATGATGAATGGCCTAGTCCATTCCTCAGGTTTTTGAGTTTCGGCACGAAAGGATGTTCGAGGGGTGAGTGTGACTCTCGTATAGTTGTCTAGGAAAAAGCAATCTGCTGCAGTGGCGGAGAGTGCTTGAATTTCCCCACAACGAAGATAGGCGGCGAGGGCAATCAAGAAGATAGTTTTGCGAGTAAGGTGGCTAAGTTGGCAGGAGACAGCAGCTCGTAGGGAGCGGAGAGCAGTGCGGACAGAACAATGGAGAGGTCCATATCCGGGAATTGCTTCTGCACCCGGGGACGATCAATCTTGAAGGAGTGTATGAGGGCTGAAATGCGAAAATCATCGAGGAGCCCAATGCTTCCAGCAGCCCTAAAAACGGCGTTGAGAGCGGAGCGTTAGACGAGGATAGTCGAGCCACGTAGTTCGCTGTCGTAAAGAGATGTTAGAAACTGGAGAAGCTCTGGAATAGGGGATTGACTGGATCATCTTGTTCAGGATACACCAATGAAACCATTGTAGCCAGTTGCTGTCGTAAATCTTGCTGGTTATGAACGTATGGTGCGGGAAGCGATGCGGGAGGCCTAGCCAGCAAAAACTTCCGACGCTTCGAGGAGTTGGATGATAGTAGCCATTCGTGAAGTCGCAGCGCCTGTGGGTAGGGGTGGCGGACCGAGCCGTTGTTCTGGGTGAGCAAGTCCGGGCTGTTCGGGATGAGGCGGGGAGCATCGATGAGCAGGTCGAGGAGCACTGGGAACCATGCTACCGCTGGACAATCCGGAGCGATTAAAAGAAACTGACCCAGTCCAGGGACAGGGACAGGCGAACATGTGATTCCAGTTGAGGGTGAGGGCATCCACTGCACAAGCTCGAGGATCCGGAAGAGGGCTGACACACTGAGGAAGTCTGGCATTGAACCTCGTGGTGAACAGGTCTATCATAGGGCGACCCCATAACTGAAAGAGCGGAGCAGATTGATGCATGCAAGGTCCATTCGCTGGTTGAAGGAGCAGTCCTGGATAGGGAGTCGCCGATAACGTTTCGGTTCCCTGGGATGTGGAGTGGGAGGAGCGTGATTTGTCGGAGGACACATAGCTGAAAAATTTCGGATGTGCGGCAATGAAGGGAGCGGGAACACGTCCCTCCGCCCTTCCGTAGGTATGCCATGGCTGTGGTGTTGCCCAGGTGCACTTGAACAATCCTCCCCGCGACGAAATCGCTGAAGAGATTGAGGCCGAGGAGGACTGCATGGTATTCTAGCAGATTGGTGTGATCCGCTATGTTGAGGTCCCAAGTCCCCGAGACGGTCATATTGTCGATGTGGACTCCACAGCCTGTCAGTGAGGCATCTGTAAAGAGGTTGATTTATGAGAGCAGTTCGTGTAGGGGGACTGAAGCTCTAAAAACGTTGAGAAAGTCTAGCCACTAATTCAGTGTTGTGAATGGAATGGAGCGGCTCAGTGGACGCACTGGTAGGTGAAGGGCGGAGCGAGGATCGCCCCATTCGTCTAGGCGATAAAAATGCAGTGGGCGAGCCATCCACCTGCCGTAGGGGACTAAGTCTGCGAAGGAATCGATGGTCCCTATAACTGAGGCGAGATTGCGGAAGGTGTGTCGTGGCAGGCGGAGGAAGGAGCGGAAACCAAGTTTCATCGAAACTTCAGCAAATTGTACAAAATGTAATTAATTCTTTTCTAATATTTTCAGGCATGGAGCCAACTTAGTTAGTTTAGTTGTGGGCTAGGAGGGACTTCCTTTGCAAAGGTACTTAACCTCATGAGTAGGATGTGATCATGTCAAGTGTGATATTTTTTATCTTGTTTGTCGCGCGCCAAATATTTATGAAAAATGTTCCAACTTCCATGATAAATTAGGTTCTGCCACTGCGCGTACTGTGTGTAAAATAGTACTTGTTAGGACTATTTAATTTGATAGGATATTTTCGCTCCGTTCCCTACATCGGACCGTAGCCATGACTGTGCTTTGATAAACCAACAAATCACCGAAAGTATTATTTTTAACAAGACCGAAGTCAACCGAAAGACGGGGGTGTTACAAGCACCTCAGCCGTCGTAGCATCCGCCATTACAATTGGTGGCAGCGGTGAGATCAACAAGTGCTGTTCACAACAAGCGTTTCCCCCCTGCCATGCTACCGCACCAAAACTGTTGTTGAAGAACTCTTGTACAAGATGTCCGCAACTCAGCCCTAATAGTTGCCCGAAATTGATGTCCGTGACTCCGTCAAAATAGTCACACCACCCGATGCCTGTACTGCAGTCAAAAACAGTACGTTCCCTCGCCCCAGCGTCCGCAACCGAACCTGGAGCCGAGAAGTGAAAGCCGCAGCTTTGCCGTAAGACGAAATCTGCCCCCTACCGACTTGATGCCAGCATCTTGCATCCGCCCGCCCCCGGGACCAGGAGCTCCGTTTGCCGCCCACATTGGACTATGGATACACCATCCCGTGTTCCCGTGAAGTAGACGTTCTACTTGAGATTGTGTACAAGCCTTATTCAACTACTGGTGGAGAATTGGACTAGGACTTGACTGACCGCTCAGTGATTGAGTATTTGGGTAAGTGTACACGAGATATGCTGTAGGCCGCCAAGCCTAGTGTTATAATTAGATGCATTTTTTAAACGATTTAGTTGTTCATACACCAAAGCTAGGAAGGTCTTGAAGGTATATTTTATGGAAGTCTTACTGGATTTGGGAAAGTCGTTTTAATCTTAAACTCGCTTTGCCCTCTTTTTAACGTAAATTAATTGCGGCTGCTTTTAATTTAAGAATTTCACTTAAACAAGTTGTATTTTGAAAAATAACGTTCAAGCTAAAAATGTCGGACTTAAATTTGGACGACGTGATTCGAGATATTCAGTACAAGGATTTAAAGAAGGCCTGTACTAAGTTGGGTCTTACTGTTACCGAAACTAGACACGAAACAGTAGTAGTTTTGCAAAATGCTCTAGACGAACGGCGTTATGAGTTACAAGAACTCTACGACGAATTAGCTCCGGCTATTGAGAAACGCGAAGCCTTTATACTGCAAAAGCAGGAACTGGCTAGTAGAGAAAAAGAATTAGCCTTAAAATCAGAAGAGTTAAGACTAAAAGCCTTGGAAATCGCTGACAGCGAAAGAAGGCGGGATCTTGAATTAGCTGAGGCCGGCAGACGTCGCACTCATGAATTAGCTATGCAAGACCAAGCAGCCTTGATTAAAGATCGTGAAGCAGTTCTTAAAACACAAAAAGCTGCCCTAATTGAAAAGACTAATGCCCAGGAATTAGAGAATTAGCTAGGCTAAATGCTGCCAGTGGTAATGTTAACGCTCCCGTAGGAGCTAACAACGCTCCCCCAAATCCAGTGCGCCCGTAGCTAAACACGGAAAAATTTCTGATGTAATGCGTTTGGTTACACGATGGACTCCGAAAACGGAGATTAATAGCTTTTTAAAAATATTTGAAAGGACTATGACAACTCAGAATATTCCTAAAAACCAATGGAGTACAGGTTTATTACCCGCAATGGGAGAAGTGTTAATTAAAGTATGTGACCAGTTAACCGATGCAGAGATGCAAGATTACGATGTTGTCAAAATTAAATTACTTGACAGGTTTGTCCAAACAAAAGAGTCGGTTCAAACTACGTTTCGTTCTCTTTAGAAAGAAAGTGAGCAACTGTATCAGGATTTTGCTTTTGACTTAGTTGGCCAAAGTTAATGGGGAGTTTAACAACCTAGTTAACTTAATGCTTTTAGAGCAGTTCATGAAATCTTGCCCTGTTCCCTTGCGCAAGTGGCTGCCTGATCAAATTAAGACTGGCACCCTGACCGAAGCTGCCAAACTCTGTGATGAGTACACCACACGCAATAAACAAATTACCGTAGACACTGCTTCCCGTGTAGCAAAAACCCAGTCTAGTACTGGTTCAACAGGTAATGCTTCTAAAGCAACCTCCAACTATCGTGGGGGCAACAGAGCCCACCATGCTGCATCTAAACCGGCTGGTCTTGCAGTGAGTAACAGTGATCCTACTGGTGGGGATTCTGCCAGCAGTAAAAACTCAAATAAAGAGTTTGACCAACAACGTAGACCTTTTACAGGCACGTGTTTTTTTTGTAAAAAAATCGGACATAGGAGATCCAACTGTCGTTTAAGACAAGCTCAAGAAGCCTCAGCTTCTGGTGCCGAGTGCTATTTTGTTTCCAACACCCACCCTGAAGTCGTGTTGTCAAAACATATACATGAGTGGAACGTGAATGGTTCTAAATGCCTTGTTCTTCGTGATACAGGGTCTTCACATGATGTAATTGCACGTGACTTAGTCAAGCCCGAGCAATTTACGGGCGAATACACGCACTGTCGTAATGCCCTTACCGATCAGACTACGGCCCACGCCATTGCCTTAATTGATGTGCAAACCCCGTATGGCTCAATCCAAACGTAGGCGTTGGTGTCCGACCACATGGGCCCGCATTTCAGGATGCTGCTTGGGGTGCCGTCCCAAACCATCCTAGAGGGAAAAGGTTTGACCTCCCTCCAGTCTTACGTAAACGTAACCACGCGAGCTCAGGCACGCGCCGCTAGCCAGTTGCCAATCGTTAAACCTAATTACCGTGAGGTGTTAAGTGAGAGCGTAGAAGAGTCTGGCAGTGATAGCGACTCAAGCGTGACGCCCTCCCACGAAACCCCAAGCGGCCTCGTGAGCGCAAAAGCAGACAAATTAGATGCTGCCATTCTTCGACCCCAGTCGGAGCAATTTTCAAAGTTGTTAGACATTGATAAGAATAAATTTGCCGATATACAACGTAAATGTCCCTCTTTACAGTTGTGTTGGAAGTACGCTGAGCTGCCCGAAAGCCAGCAAGACGAATATAAATTATTTTTCGTGTAAAATGGTTTATTATTTAGAAAACCTTTTCGCCCTGACGGAAGACCGTTAATTAAGAGACAGTTAGTTCTTCCTCAGGAGTGTAGGAGTTTAGTATTAAGCACTGCGCATGCTAATGCATGGGCTGGCCACTTAGGGTGTAGTAAAACTAAGGTAAGAGTGCTGACTAACTTCTACTGGCCCAAATGCTTTACCGATATTGAGACTTTTGTAGCGACTTGTTTGACCTGCCAAAAAAATGGCAAGACTGGGCAAAAATTTGTTGCTCCCATGGTGCTCGTGCCCATGGATGGTGAGCCCTTCAATCGATATATAGTTGATATCGTGGGACCCATCAGGCCTACAAGCAAGGCCGGATTTAAATACATTTTGTCGTTATTAGATCCTGCAACAAAATTCCCAGAGGCTGTGCCCCTTAAAGAGGCCAACAGCCAAAGCGTTGTCGACGCCCTCCTCCTTGTCTTTTCAAGATTAGGATATCCCAGCGAATTGCAGTCGGATTTAGGCTCGGTTATTATTTCTGAACTCACAACTTTATTTTTGGAAAAATGTGGAATCCGGTGTGTAAATTCTAGCGTTTGTCACCCCCAGTCAAACAGCGTAGAAAGGTTCCATAGGACACTCAAAGCGGTGCTGAGAGCTGTCACTCACGAGCATCCCCAGGATTGGAGAAGATGCCTTCCAGGGGCCATGTTTGCCCTACGTACTGCTCCTCACTAGAGCACTTGCTTCACGCCAGCCGAGATGGTATAACTTAAAGGGGCCATTAGAGCTTGTAAAAAGCCAATGGGTAGAACCCGACGTTCACCCTTTCGTCCTAGAGTATATCCTGGATTTACTCCAGCGCTTCAAATACTCACGGGAACTCGCACAAGAGCAAATTGTGAAGAGTCAGCTTAAAAATAAGCAGTATTATGACACCAAGACAGTTGAACGCAAATTCAAAGAAGGTGACAAGGTTCTAGTCCTTAAGCCTGCTCGTGCCAATAAGCTTTTAATTTATTGGGACGGCCCTTGTGAAGTATTGAAACGCCTTTCTGATACAAACTATCTAATCAAGAAGTCTTTTGGTTTGCAGAAAGAAACAGTGTATCATATAAATCTTCTCAAACCCTATCTGCCTAGGGAAGGGGCATGTAACCATACGTATGTTGACGAAAGGGAATACAATCCCTCTGACCATGTATGGACGGGTCAGCCTGGAGATGGCCACCTTACTGCTAAGGAAGCCATGGGTCTTTTTAAGAGTTTGATTTGCTACAAAAGTTTGATTTGCTACAAATCTTTGAAAAAGTTGATGGCGTTTTCTTCACTCTGCCGGGTCGTACCGACCTTGTTACCCATGATGTTGAACTTGTAGATACCCAAGTTAAGCCCTGCAAATATTATCGCCATGCGAAATTTGAGAGGGATTTAATTGTAACAGAAATCAGGCGTATGCTTGATTTGGGCTTGATTGGTGAAACGGATTCTCCTCACGATCTCCAATGATCATCGTCCAAAAAGAGGACGCCAGCCCTCGTCCCGTAGCTGACTACCGGGAATTGAATAACAACACGGTAACGAAAGATTACCCAATTCCAAATATAGAAGAATGCATTGAACGTGCAGCCAAGTGGAAATTTATTTCCATTTTCGATTTAAATCGTAGATTTTGGCAAGTTCGCTTGATGCCACAAGCCTCCTTGGCCGCCACCATCACCACCCCTATTGGGAAGTTTGCTCCCCTCACGATGAATATGGGGATGAAGAACGCTCCATTTTGCTTTCAAAAGTTAATGGATAATGTCACACGTGGCATGGAAGAGTTTGTGACACCTTTCCAAGACGATACTACTGTGGGGGCCGAAACGTGGCCACAGCATCTCGACAATGTTTTTAATTTTCTCCTTGCTGTCAAGAAGGCCGGGTTAACTGTGAATGCAAAAAAATCACAGGTCGCTTGCAGCAAGGCTACCTTCTTAGGCCATGAAGTTGGCAATGGATCTCGTTCACCCTCTGAAGTGAAAGTCCTTGCAGTGCAGAAGTTTGCACGTCCCCAGACCAAGAAAGATGTCCATTCCTTTCTAGGCCTAGTGGGTTATTACCAGCGCTATATTCCTCATTATTCTGAAATTTGTGCTTGTCTGACTGACTCCCTGAAAAAGGATGCACCAGACCCAGTAACCTGGGACGAATGAAAGCAGCAAGCTTTTGATACTTTGAAAAAGTCGTTGGCGACGTTTCCAGCCCTCAGAGCCCCCGACTTCAACCAAACCTTCATTTTACAATGTGATTAAGAGAGAGGTATGGCTGCGTGTTGTCTCAAGAATTTGGAGATGGTGAACACCCCTGTCTCTATGTGTCACGAAAACTGACAGCTAGGGAACAGACCTATGGAACTACTGAAAAAGAATGTGCGTGTTTGATCTGGTCAGTTGCTAAATTGCGGCCTTACATTTATGGGACAAAATTTATCATTGAGTCAGATCATAACCCGTTAACATTGGCTCAAGCAAATGTCTGGCAAAAACCCCAGATTGCTTAGGTGGAGCCTTACTCTCCAAGACTACGACTATACCGTTCGTTACAAACCTGGAAAGTATCATTTGAACGCTGACACTTTGAGTCGGTATTTGTTTAAATGGTAAAACTAGATATTTCGTTTTCAGTGTAAAATTCTGCTAAGTACCATTTATTTATTTTCGAAACATTTTCTTTAATAACATTAATTTTTAAGTGGTATGTTGAAGGGGCAACCACAACAAAAGGAACCTTCAGCTTTTCCCATTTCGGAACTTCTCACCTAAATTTTAAGTGCCTATGTTTTATTCTCCCTGTTCTTATCAACGCCTTCCTGAGTGGAAGGATATTAACAGAGATTTTAACGACACATATTAGATGTTCATTAGGAACATTCTACGGGAGTTGCAATCTGTTCCCAGTTGATTCCCCTTTAAGTTTTTACGAAACATCTTTCTTTATTCAAAAGTTGTCTGTCTCACCTCTGAGTGCAAAAGGTTAACTCTGTCGCTAAAAGGTTGTTGGGTATTAGCCATAAAATCTCCCAGTGTTGTATTACTTGTATTTTAAGTTATGGGTCATCCTTCAAAACCCTTTAGTGTTTAAAATTTCTCTTGTAAACCAAGTTGTCTGGTAACCTCAAACAATTCCAGTGGGAGTAATTTAACAGTAAATAGGGCTGGTCGTTTTATGCGCTCCCATAGTATTCAATTTTCTAAAAACTAACGCAGTCTATGTTAATTGAAATGCGTCCGTCGGTTTTGATCGCAGCTTTCCGGGATAAATAAAAAGCTAGACTTGAGGAAAGGCAGAACGGCTAGGGACATATTACCAGAGCAGTAGATGGCCTCATTTACTTGTTATAATGAAATAACCAACTTAACTTTGTAATTTCTAGTGTGTTTCTTAACGTAATTTTCTTTTGCCCCACTCTCTGAATACTTGTACGATTTTCCTGCACGAAGCAGCGCGGACAGTATTTAGTTAGTGGTTGCAAAAATAGTGTTCTTTCAAATTTTGTAACTTTAAATTTTGCATAAAATTTTCTTAGCCACAAAAACGTTGGTGCCCCAAAAATACAAAACGGCGAAGTTTATTTTTGTAAAAAGTGTTTTAATTTTATCTTGTGGATCCGGGGATAGGATACCATCCCCGGCCTGATAAAGCCAAGGTAATGCTTAACTCGTGTTGTTCTTGACTTACTTTACATGGCTTGGCAGTCTTGATAGTGGCATGTCTTGTGTGCACTGACCTTTTCTGTTTTAGCTTCCATTTTGAGTTCACCAGGAACCCCAAATGGAATCCTCTGCGTGGGGGCCTGTAAGGGCTTTTTCAGCCAAAACCCTTTTGGAGAGGATACCGGGACTCCAGCTGACAAAACAACCTCCGGAAAACCAAGTTTCATCGAAACTTCAGCAAATTGTACAAAATGTAATTAATTCTTTTCTAATATTTTCAGGCATAAAGCCAACTTAGTTTAGTTGTGGGCTAGGAGGGGCTTCCTTTGCAAAGGTACTAAACCTCATGAGTAGGATGTGATCATGTCAAGTGTGATATTTTTTATCTTGTTTGTCGCGCGCCAAATATTTATGAAAAATATCCCAACTTCCATGATAAATTAGGTTCTGCCACTGCAAAGTTATTACCCCTAACTTTAAATGCGTTCTAGCATTATTTGCTACTTTAATTATTTAATCTTTTGCCATTTTACCTTGCCCCCTAGAACCTACCATGTGCTCAGACAACCAAAAAATTTTTATCAGCAATTTTACCGGACGCAATTTTTAGTTGTAAATATTATTACGAAAATCGCCGAGGGTGACCACCCAATATTCCCAATGTCTTACTAGCTTGCCCATTGTAAACGAGCGCCACCGAAAAACGCCTGTTTTTCAAGAAAATTGAAATTTTTTTTCTTGAGGCATCCAAAATGCCTCGCCGAGGCACATCTGGCCGTTTTTTTGTTAATGGACAGAATCACTCCAAATTTTCATCATCTATAGCTTGCCCAAATCCGGACTTTCCACCAGGAAGTACCAGTAATTCACGTTTGAAGATCACCCCAAAACCACATCGCACCTTCAACATGGCCGCCATTGCTATTGTTTGAACTCTGTATTTATGTACTTTCATTACTCTTATTTTCGGGCATAAAGCCCAAACTCTAGCTTAGTTGTATTTTAGGAGAAAGGCACTGAACCATGTGTCCATATACTGACAACCATTTTGAATGTGTGATATTTTTTATGTGTTTGAACGATCGCAACTACTATGAAAAATTTCCACTTAGATCAAACATTGTCCGTTAACTTTAAGGTTCAAACCTCCACTTTAATTTTATGCGTTTTAGCATATAATTAAACTAAACTATTTATTCATTCATTTAGCCTTTTTATAATAATCTTTTGCCCCCAGAAACGCTACCATATGTCCAAACGTATAAACGTAATACGATCTGGCATTCTAACGGACACGAATTTTTCAGTGTATATATGTTTATTTTAGTTCTCCTCTCAGCCCGACTAGACCCAACCAAATGCTACTGATAGCTTGAACTACTATTAAAACCAAAAGAATTCTTACAAAGATCTGTTTCCATGCAATTCCGAAAGTCAAACTGTGCAAAAACTTCGAAAACCCCTTTTTGCCCCCCTCCCCAGCCAAAACCAGTTGTGGTGTTTAACACTGCAGATTACCGTTAAAACTTGTAAATTTAATAGTAATGCTTTCTGCATTACCCAAAGCCAAGTATCAAGCTTTAACAAGAGCCTATTCACGTTACAAACATGTAATTATTCAATCCGTAGCCAATAATACAAAGTAAAGGCCCATTTCCGAAAGTTCAAATGAGTAAAACTCAAAACAGGCCTATCTTTTTCCGTTTTACATGTTCCAACTCCTTCAAACGGCTCTGCACCCAGTCCCTTTGTTCAACCGACTTCTCCTCCCACTTTCCATTGTTCTCGAGGCCCTCAGCCAATCAGACCACCGTAGCTACCCCGCGAGTCCGCTCTTACTTCCGGTAATGTGCATAAAACCCCAGCCCCAGAATGCATAGTAAGCACAGCTCACAGATCTCAAGCTAGAGAAGGGTCACGCCAGTCGGGAGTGGAGACGCCATGTCCGGGGAATGCCATGCCGGGCACGATGGTAGTGGTTCGTATGTTTGTTGTTAGTTGAAAATTTAATTTAGGACCCCCCAAGTCTAAATTTTAGTTTAAATTCGTAACTTAAACTCTCTCTAGCTAGGGAATATTATGGTGGTGACGCCTGTAGCGGCCTCTTAGGTTTCTCACCCCATAACGTCAGAGTGGTTCTCTTACTAAAAACCAAAATCTTTCTTATTTGTTTTAAACATTAATTCAAATAACTGACGGTTTGATCTTTGTGTGGGATTCATTGGTTATTCACTCCAGACGGACTTTATAAGTAGCCGAGGCTTTTATAATTTGAGGAGTTTACTTGTAAACAGCAACTCTGGGTTTAAGGCTCTGTTTTATCACTTAGAAACAAAACTGTGAAACGGTTGATCTTTCATGCGTGTTTGAAACATACTGTTTGATAGATTGTAACCAGCCTGGGCTGTTCAATCTTGCGGACGACTCTGCGGAGCGTTCAGTATTGCTTTTTCTATTCGAAAAATTAAGTGGTTGTTTTATTCTGAAACACAAACGTCGTTTTAGTCAAAACTTGTGAAAACGAATTACATATTGTAAATTCAAACTAGTGCTTTTGAAAATGTAAAGTGTAATTTTCATATTCTCTGTTGTTATAATAAAAACCAGGAGTTTTTAACTTCAGTTCGTTTGCTTGTCGATTAACTGTTTAAGTGTAAATAAATATGTAAACCATTTTTAGTTTAGCTCTTGATAAACGGTTAAATTTCCATCGCTGGTGGCAGCAAAATACCAGCAGTATTAACGTTAGGCCCCTTTAATTTAGGACCCTGCGCTCCATTCCCCATGCTGGGACAGTAGCCCTTGCTGTGCTTATGCCGTAAAAGTCGCAATAATCACCGCAACACTTTAAGCTGAATCTCCGTGTCAAACCAGGAAACCGGAGGCGCTACAAGCACCTGAGACGTCGTAGCGTCCGCCGTTACACCATCCTTCTATTAAGCCAAACCAGTAAAAAGAACATTTTGCCGGCCAACAGCCAGGCCGGCTAAAAATGGTTTCTTTTTGCCTAAAACATACTTAACCTAGTAATTTTAGCATTACATTCCTCGAATGTGATGTTCCCCTGGAGGTTTCTTCCGGTTTGTAGACGCCTGCTTGCCTATCCCACCGCGCATGCGCGGCACGGTCCTCCCTTATAAAAGCGACAGCGCACACGCTATCGCATTCATTTTACTCTCAATGTGTCAGGCTGTGACTCGAGAGGGGAGGCAGGGCGGGAGTTAAGGTTAAGTATGTTTTAGGCAAAAAGAAACCATTTTTAGCCGGCCTGGCTGGGGGCCGGCAAAAGGTTCTTTCTTTATTGCCAAAACATCTTAACCTGGTAATTTTAGCATCACCAGTTGACCTCGTCAAAGTTGGTGGCGGGCACCGTCTGTACAAGCGCCCCGGGATGCAAGCAGGCTTTCCCCCATGAATTTTATATCTGCAAGAGAAAAATTCGCACTTTATTCAGAACAATTTGGGCTAACAGGAATTTGGTCTCTTTCGTGGGAATCCTGAAAAGGGCCGTTGTTTGAGGGTCTTGCTTCTAGATGGATGGGTCTTGCTTCTAGGTGGATGGATCTTGCTTCTGCTTCGTTCTGAGTGCTTAAGGGGGTTTGACCACAGTTCTGGCTGTGACGATCGATTGGCATGGCGTTGTGGTGGGCCCAGGATGTGGAGATAGTTCTTACTTCGTGTGCCGCTATCCTCATGCTCTTACTCAATTCGGGTTTGTCGTAAGCTGCTTCGATTGTTTTCTTGAACCAGCGTGACACCATGGCGGCTGTTGTTTCGCCGGTTTGGAGGTCCACTGGAAGGAAGAGTTGGTTCCTGCCTCTCCGTATGTCTTCGTGTTGAGTGCGGGCAAGGTAGAAGCGGAGAGCTCTGACCGGGCAAAGGAGGCGTTCGGGTTTGTTTCCGGTGAGGTTCGAGAGGGCAGGGAATGTTATGGGTTTCAAGGGCTTGGATGGCTTTTGAGTTTTTGCTCTGAAGGATGCTCTTGGGAAGAGTGTAACTGATGAGAAATTCGGGCCGAAGACGCAGTATGCTGGGTCTGCCGAAAGGGCTTGGATCTCGGAGCATCTTAGACTTGCTGCTAGTGTTACGAGGAAGACAGTCTTGTGGGTCATGAGGTGCAGTGAGCTGTCTTGCATGGGTTCATAGGGGTTCTCCATTAGTGATTGTAATACGATGGAAAGGTCCCAGTCGGTGACGGAGCGTCTGGTGGTTGGTCGATCGTTTTCGTATGAGCGTAGTAAAGCAGAAATTCGGTAGTCTTCAAGTAGGGCGGTGCGACCGGCAGCTTTGAAGACGGTCACCGAATAAGCTTAGAAGCTTGGGAAGAGAGGGGTTGAGTGGATTTGTGCGTTTTGCGATACACCAATGAATCCACTTAGACCAGTGGCTGTCATACATGCGGTTTGTCAATTCTCTGGTTGCCTCTGATGCGATGCGTTCAGCCTCTTCTTGATGAATGCCAGCCTTTTTGAGGAGTTTGATGATAGTAGCCACCCGTGTAAGTTTAGGTTTGGAAGGTTCGGGTGTAGTTTTGTCCTTTCTGTTGTGACAGAAAATCTGGTAGAAGAGGGAGACTTCTTGGAGTGTCGACTACTAGGCTTAGGAGAAGCGGGAACCAGGTTGCTGATTGTAACGGCGGACGCTACGACGGCTCAGGTGCTTGTAGCGCCTCCGGTTTCCTGGTTTGACACGGAGATTCAGCTTAAGGTGTTGCGGTGATTATTGCGACTTTTACGGCATAAGCACAGCATGGGCTACTGTCCCTGCATGGGGGATGGAGCGCAGGTCCTAAATTAAAGGGGCCTAACCTTAATACTGCTGGTATTTCACTGCCACCAGCGATGGAAATTTAACCATTTACAAAGTGCTAAACTAAAAATGGTTTACATATTTATTTACACTTAAACAGTTAATCAACTAGCAAACGAACTGAAGTTAAAAACTCCTGGTTTTTATTATAACAACAGCGAATGAAAAGCACACTTTACATTTAGTTTGCACGAAAGCTTTTGAAAAAAACTTATTTAAAAGCACAAAGTTTGAATTTACAACATGTAATTCGGTTTCACAAGTTTTGACTAAAACGACGTTTGTGTTTCAGAACAAAACAATCAAGTAATTTTTCGAATAGAAAAAGCAATACTGAACGCTCCGCAGAGACGTCCGCAAGATTAAACAGCCTCGGCTGGTTACAATCTATCAAACAGTATGTTTCAAACACGCATGAAAGATCAACCGTTTCACAGTTTTGTTTCTAAGTGGTAAAACAGAGCCTTAAACCTCCCAGAGTTGCTGTTTACAAGTAGTCAACTCCTCAAATTATAAAAGCCTCGGCTACTTATAAAGTCCGTCTGGAGTGAATAACCAATGAATCCCACACAAAGAACAAACCGTGCGTTATTTGAATTAATGTTTAAAACAAATAAGAAAGAAGTTGGTTTTTAGTAAGAGTACCACTCTGACGTTATGGGGTGAGAAACCTAAGATGCCGCTACAGGCGTCACCACCATAATATTCCCTAGCTAGAGAGAGTTTAAGTTACGTTTTTAAACTAAAATTTAGACTTGGGGGGTCCTAAATTAAATTTTCAAAAGCTAACTACAAACATACGAACCACTGCCATTTTGCCCGGCATGGCATCCCACGGACATGGCGTCTCCACTCCCGACTGGCGTGACCCTTCTCTAGCTTGAGATCTGTGAGCTGTGCTAACGATTGAGTTCTGGGGCTGGGGTTTTATACACAATACCGGAAGTAGGCGCGGACGCCGAGGATAGCTGCGGGGGTCTGATTGGCTGAGGGCCTCGAGAACAATGGAAAGTGGGAGAAGTCGGTTGAACAAAGGGACTGGGTGCAGAGCCGTTTGAAGGAGTAGGGACATGTAAACGGAAAAGACAGGCCTGTTTTGAGTTTTACTCAATTGAACATTGTGAAATAGACCGTTACTTTGAATTATTGGCTACGGATTGAATATTTACATGTTTGTAACGTGAATAGGCTCTTGCTAAAGCTTGATACTTGGCTTTGGGTAATGCAGAAAGCATTACTATTAAATTAAACAAGCTTTAACTGAAAACTGCAATGTTATACACCACAACTAGTTTTGGCTGGGGAGGGGGGCAAAAAAGGGGGATTTAAAGTTTTTGCAGTTTGACTTACGGAATTGCTTGGAAACATATCTTTTTAAGAATTCTTTTAGTTTTAATAGTATATCAAGCTAGCAGTAGCATTTGGTTGGGTCCAGTCGGACTGAGAGGAAAACTAAAATAAACACATATACACTAAAATTCGTGTCCGGTAGAATGCCGATGTCTAATTACTTGGACTAATGGCAGCGTTTCTGGGGGCAAAAGATTATTATAAAAGGCTAAATAAATGAATAAATAGTCTAGCTTAGTTGTATGCTAAAATGCATGAAGTTAATTTGGAGGTTTAATCTTGAAGTTCAAGGACTATGTTTGATCTAAGTGGACATTTTTCATAGTAGTTGCGATCGTTCAAACACAATAAAAAATATCACACATCAAATTGTTGTCTGTAAAATCCTCGAGGTTCAGTACCCTCGCAGAGGAAGCGCCTCCTAAAATTCAACTAAGCTAGTGCTTGTGGGCTTTATGCCCGAAAATAAGAGTAATAAATCAAAATACATGAATACAAATTACAACAATGGCGGCCATGAGGCAGTAGCGCTGCTGGTGGTTTTGGTCGATCTTTAAATGTAGATTTTATAATCTTCTAGATGAAAAGTTCGAATTTGGGCTTCCCCAAGAGGCTTGTATTAGGGCAGGCTATTAAGGTTGAAAATTTGGACCGATTTGGTCCAGAATTAAGAAAACGGCGAGATTTGCCTAGGCGAGGCATTTGGGTGCCTCAAGAAAAAAAATTTCAAATTTTGGGAAAAACAGGCGTTTTTTCGGTGGTGCTCGTTTACATGATGGCCAGAGGGGGGCTATTAGAATGAACAGACTCTGACTTTCTTTTATTTTCCGGAGTACTTGTGGAAGTAGTGTCACGCTTCTTGACGGGTCTACCAAGCAAATGATCCTCAGAAGCGCTAATGATAGTCGTTGGCACTCCCTTGGTCGCTCGTGGACTAGCTTGTCTCATATGGCCTTGGTTTCTTTAGTGTTTGTTTTGTTTATTATTAATGTGTTGCCACATAATTTATCGTACATCATTATTTATTATGCTTTACTTAGTTGTTTAGTATATTCGATTAATTTTTAACTTGTTGTAATTTATTATTTTTGACCATGCCTATGTATATTTAAATAGTAGATTGCGCAAATATCACCCGTTCTGTTCTCGCCGCATCGAGTTTTAAAACACGTGATGACTCGTGTGACGTTTTTGACCCTCTTGACGCAGCGACGCGGACACTTCTAACCAGGCTGCTAGGCTCGGCGGTGTTGTTATCCGGCAATGGAGGAGGTTGGCGTTAACCCTTGCGAGAAATTCCCGTCGTAGAAGGTTTTCAACCAGGATGCATTCTTTATCAAGTAGGCGTCCAGCACATTCCGAAGGTAAAGAGTTTAGAATACAGTACATTATGCGTCCTTTATCGAACTAAGCCGTGACTGACAACGTTGATTTAACCTGTAACACAGCGTTTTCGGAAGATGGTCATAGCGGCGTAGTGCGTCGGTAAAGGAAATCATGGTGACAAACGCCCTACAACTTTTAGCCAAATTATTGTATTTGTCATGGTCAGCGTTACTACAGTCAGCTGAAGGATAAAATTCTCCTAATGAAAAGTGTTGCTAAAGCCTATTGCCGTGTGTTTCGCCACAACCAAGGGTGTTAGGCCTTGAGTCTTCCAGAATTTTCCTCACTTCACGTAATGTTTGTTGCTGGCTTTGCATGTGGCATTTATTGCAAGTGAAGCAAGTGCGTCGCTAAGTCTTGTAGAACCGAACTACGCGGTCGGCCGAATGGACTGAACAATTAATTTGAATTATTAATATTGTTGTAGGACCGATGTTATGGTGTTTTGAGAGCGCACATTGATCGTTGGTTTTAGCCACAGTACAATGTTTAACTGGGTTTTGATTTGATCATGCTTTATGATTATTTGAGAGCGCATAGGCTACAAATGGTCAAGTTTTAATGAGCACAAAGTGTTTAACTTATTTACTAGATGAACATGTTAACTTAAGTTTTATTGCGGGTAGTACTGGATCCGGAACTACTGTTGTTTGTTGAAAGTATTTGTTGTTGAGCATCGTTTTGAATAAACCCAGAACTTATTTTCAAGTGTGATGAGAGTGGAGTATTTGTAGTAAGTAAAACGGAGGGTAAATTAAATCCTTTTCTGTTCCAACTAAACTCGCACTAAGGGATTCCTGGCCTCTCGTACCCTTAGCTCTCCCCCCCCCCCTTTTTGAGTTTCATACCCTGGACACAGCCATAACTAAATTCACCCCCCCCCCCTTTTTCTAATTCGGTTCAGCAATTAGCTTGACAATTGGGGTGCCTGTTCAAAAGTTAGTGTATTTTTTTTTTGCCCTCCCATTAATGTATTTATAATGTTTATTTTGTAGGCCAAATTACGTGAAATTGGTGTTGGAATTTTTTTTTTCCTTTTGCTCTTGTGCATTTAGGGTGGCTAAGGTTGGTTTTGTATGGTGATTAAAGAGTGTGGCTTTGATTTAACCAAATAACTGGGATAAGGACGCTTTTCCTGGTTAGACCTCAGTTTAGGCCTATTTAAAAAAAAAAAAAAAAAAAGCTGTGTTGCAGTTTTGATTTTTTTCCCTGTGTTTCAGTTGTCTTGGATTTAAGTGCTTCTAGTTTACTTACTTTTGTTTTTGTTAATCGTTACGCCAATTAAGAATTTTTTTGGGGTTTTTGGTTTTTTTTTCTCAAAAAAAAAAGGAAAATTACTCTAACTAAACAAAAGGTTGTTTTTTTTTGATTAAAACTGGATTGTGGTTCCTTTAATCAGAACTGGTTTTGCTTTGGTTTGATGCTCGGCTCTCATCCTGTTTGAAACTTGGTTTTGGGTGTTAATTGTTGAGAAAACCTTTTCTTAAGGATTTAATGATAGCCTTGGTGTGTTTTCTATGGCATGTTGGATGTGTTTTTGAATTAAGTTTTGTCTGTAACCCTGTCTCTTTGGTAAACTTTTGACAAATTTTTTTTTTTTTGCTTCGACATAAAATAAATACTTGTGGTTAGGGAATTTCCTGGTGTTTTGGGTGGGAGTAAATAGTTGGATTACGGGGAGGAGTATTTAAGTAAGCCTTCTAAATAATCATGATTGTCCCTGCTTTACTCTAGCCTTGTATACCCGTGTAGTTAACATTTCTTTTGTCCTCTTAGCTTCTTGTCATTTGTTTACTTCATCCCTTGTCACAGTTGTTTTTGGTGTATTATTTTTTTTTGTTGCTGTACTGACTGAATTTTTGTATTAATAATTTTTTTTCCTCCTGTTTCTATGCATAATGGCACGTTCTTCACGAGGGATCTCTGGAGTGACTAGACTGTCTACTGTTAGCGAGGAGGAGATTGATGCTGCTGAAGATTTGTTATGTAGGCACAGTTTTGATAATGTCACCATTCGCATGGGTAGTCAAGCCACACGTGGCCCAGCAATTTATCCGGACTACAGCAGTAGTACTCTTTTTCAATCTGACGAGATTGACAAGGACGATATGAGTGATGCTACCTTTGCGCCAAACGGTGGTGATCGTTTTTCTCATGTGTTTATTAACCCACTTCCTCATCTGGGAAGGAGTTCAGCTAGGACTGAAAATATAAACCCATTGCATAACGATTTTATGAATACCGAGGTAAGACAAGGTAGTGGGGTTGACCCCATGAGTAGATTAAGAGCGTCAGAATTCAATTTTCCTTTATTTCAAGCCACTAAAACGTTACTTGATATGACTGATTTATTCTCACGTGGTAAGGAAGGTAATAAGAAAGCAGAAAAGGTTGCTCCTGACAAAGCGTGTAATTCTTCATCTAAGCAGGTTGACAGTGAGGATGAGGATGTGTTGATC
>JAHWFP010239059.1:0-29927 GCA_023313725.1 Lithobius niger | reverse complement strand
AAACTTTAAAAGTGTCTGGGAATAGATGCTTAACTTCCCAAATCTTTCAAACAAAATTTAGTACGATGAGCGCCGCCATCGTTTGGTTGTTGTTTGGGGGAACCCGGGTAACAAGGCTATCCGTTTCAGAGAAGCAACTACACTCAAGGCCAACTGAGTTACGTCAAAGGTTGAACAAACTTGTCGCGTAGCCTCTTTCGCATGTTCTGCTCATTCATTGAGAGCAAGAAGCGATTCGCTTAAGAGCTCCATCACAGAAAAAAAAGGATTAAATTGAAAACTTGTCGAGTCGGTTTTTAAAACAGATGACGGAGTCAGCTTCGACTACGTTTTGTGGGAGAGAGTTCCAAGGGTCCACTACTCAATGGGTAAAGAAATCCTTTACAATGTTGACTCTGGCTCGAGGTTTGAAAATCATGTAGCTGTGTCCTCGAGTGTTCATGTTTGGGAGAGATTCGAGAAGTAACTCCTGCCAGCATTATAGTATCCCTTCATGATTTTAAACCATTCAATAAGGTCCCCGCGCTTTTTTCTTTCCTTAAGTGTGGTAAGCTTCAGCAAGTCGAGCCGTTCCTCATAATTGTCGTGGTTCTTGTACCCTCAGCAAGTCGGGTAGCTTGGCATTGCACATCCTTGATGGTCACTTTAGCTTTTATTAGGTTTGACCTCCAAACAGAGCTATTTTAGTCAAAAAGTGAGCGAAGTAAGTCTTGTACACACGTGCAAACTTGTCTGCAGGGATGGTCCCAAAGGTTTTTTTCTAAATAATCCAATTAATCGATTAGCTTTCTTGGCCACCGCATTGTGCTGGGTGGTTCAAGAGAGATCACTGCTGACAAGAATACCAAGGTGCTTTTCAGATTCTTTTTCCATGCTAGTGGCTTGTTGAAGAGAGTATGGATGATGGATGGCTTCCTGACCACCGTGCAGAACTTCACGTTTGTCATATTCATACTCCATTTATCACAATACTCCGCAATCTTGCCGAGATAGTTTTGCAGCTTTAATTTGTCAAGCTCTTTGTTCAAAATTAGTCTTAGTGTCATTAGCAAATTGGTAAGCAACATTACTAAGTTCGTTAGTTAAATCAAAAGCAAGTAAATACGTCGACGTATTTATTTGCTTTTGGTTAAATCAACAATGTAGATGTTGAAAAGGAGGGGAGACAAGATGCTACCTTGTGGGACTCCACTGGTGATAATATGCCAGTCTGAAAACTGGTCATTAATTCGGGTTTTAAATCATCTGTGGGACAGAAAGTTACAAATCCAGTTGTAATTCCACCATGAATATTAGCTGCCCCCAGTTTATGGACAACCTTGGTACGGTCAACCTTGTCAAACGCTTTTTCGAAGTCGATATAAATCATGTCATAGGGCGTTTTGCTATTAACAGCATTATTAATTTTTTTATATGCCTTTAGCATATTAGCAGGAACAAATGAACATGCGAGCCCAGAAAACAAACATGTTCATTTGTTCCTGATATTAGTAAAAGCTAATCGCTTTTTTTGTAAATCCATGTTGTGCATCATTTTTTAAATTTTCTCTGGCAAGACATTCACTGCATTTTCTTGATTATGGCCTTCTCAACTTTGACAACGGCACTAGTTAGGCTAATAGGTCTATAGTTCACTCCCTTTTATAAGTATAATTAAGCCCCCTTAATAAGTATTAATAATTAAGTGCTTCCTACATTAGACAGCTGCTGTGACTCTACGCTATCACAATCATATTATTATAGAGCAGTGATATTTAAAAAATATTTTTTACCCCTCATCTTGCATATTTGTCAAGAAGATGGCAAGGTATTGTTACCCAGTATACCTATGAAATCCGCTTTAAGGTGTACTGTGGGCCTACATCTGGCCTGAGTTAAATAAATAACTAAATAAATATTTAAAAAAAAAACGCAATATTATTATATAAACTCTAGGCTGGAGCCAGTAATTGGGCTAGCTGCAAGGGGCACTGGATTAACATGGTGGTAACAAAATAATGGCGTCTTACTGAAGCCAATGCTGTGAGAGAGAGCATTTCTTACGCCTAAAACGCGGATTTTTTTCCGATTTGTTGGCAATTGTTGTAATTTTCAGCAGGGAGAATATGTTCTTTTCCGAATTACAGCCGTAGAGACCCTTCAAGTATTACGTCGTCAAAAAAAAAGGGGGGGGGGGGTTTCACCTCCGAGTGACGACTGCTGACGATGGTGGGGAGGGAGGGGGTGACCAGTTGATGACGTAAGCACCGCTACCCAAGTAAAACATTATTTTAAAGGGTGGAAATATGCAAAAAAAAAAAGTCCTCAGTAAACTGTGGATACTGTGGATATACAGGGAAAACACCCCTTCTTGGGGAAGGGGAAGTAAAGTTAGAAATAAGGTAATACTAAAGGGGGAGGGGGGAGGTAGGGAAATTGATGATGATTGATAACGAGGGAGGAAGGGGTTGAAAATGGCCAATTTCTTGATGACGTAATACTTTAACAGTCCCTTAGTATATGTTTCGCAGCATAACGGATAGGACGCTTGCGTAAGTTGTTGGAGGGAAGGGGGATGCTGATTGATGTTCAAAATAGCTTTCGAAAAAGGGAGGAAGTTAGCGGATAACCACTTTATTATTTCCCAGGTGAGTGAGGTAAGAGTAGAGAGGTAAGAAGTTTGTGGGTTACTTTTCTGGATATTCTGAAGGCTTGTGAATGGGTTAGGTGGGAGTTGCTGTGGAAGGAAATGAGGAAAATGGGGATTGGGGAGGGTACATTAGGGGGATCTATGATGTGGGGGGGGGGGGGGCTATAAAGCAGTTTGGAATGATGTGGAATTGGAATGGGTGGACAGTAGGAGGGTTCTTACACAGCTCTCACCTCTGCTTTTTCTGGTATATCCAAGAGTTTTGGAAAGGGCAGTTTTAGATAGGGCGGGGTTCAAGTCGGGGAGTGAGGGGGGAAGGGTTTAGGATTTCTGTGGTAACATTTGCTCACGATATTGGGGTCTTGGATAGGGACAGGGAGGGGCTGAAGGTCATATTTGGCATGGGAGCGGAGTTGGAGTTCAGTGGTGGTAAATCTGGTTTTATTAGGACGTTGGGAGGGGTGGAAGGGCAAGGTTAAGGCTGGCAGACCTCTGGATTAGTAGGGTGGGGGAGTATGATTATCTGGTGGTGAGGTGAAGGTGTAGGGAGATTATTTTGTGTTGACGAGTACACATTGTTGGTAAATTGGGGAGGATTAAGGGGATGATCAAGGTGGTGGGTGTGTGGGATATAACAGCTAGTTGCTGACGAGGACTCTGCGGAAGGGCGTGGCGGTCTCAGTGGCAATGTTTGTTGGGGGGGGGGGGAGGGTTTGGCGTTTAAGAGAGAGTATTTGGGTAAGATGGAGCGCTTCTAGAATGTGCTTGGAAGATGGGCTTTGGGGGCGAATTGTTTCACGGCCAATGAGGTGGTGAGAGAAAACATGGGTTGGTTGAGCTTTGAGGCGATGGAGGCTGTGGCCAAGGTGGGGTTTTGATAGGAGGGTGAGGCGACGGTCGGACTGAATTCTTGGTGAAGGTTTATGATTATGTTACGAGGAGATGTAAGACTGGGTAAGTTGATAGAGCCCGGAAGCAGGCAGATAAGTTTGCCAGGGTTCGAGGGTGGGGGGAGTTGGAGGAAGGATATCAAGGATGTGGGGACTGGGTGGTGGAAAGAAGGATTGAAAGGAAAATCATCTATGGGTAGATATAGAGAGGAAAAAGGGAGAGTGGTTGGGAGGGGTGCTTTTTTTGGTGGGGGGGGGGGGATTGGGTAGTGTTCTCTTTTGCATAGCTAGGGGTGGAGCCCTGGATACGAGGGTGATGTGGTGGAAAGCTAGTGGGGAGGATGAGGATTAAAAGAGTAAATCTCTCAGTCTCATCTCCTGTGATTGGGGTAAGAGCTGGTATGATTATTGGTTTTGTTGGTTCGTTCAGATTCTGAGTTTTGCGTTGAACGTCTCTCTCGGTGTCAATGAAGCGGCTTTGTGGGAATCCTGAAAACAAGTTTGCGGGGTCCATACAAAGGGCTTGTACTTCGTTGCTTCGTAAGCTTTAGGCCCATGTTATCAAAAAGATAGTCTTTCTTGTTAAAAGATGAACGTTGCAGTTTGCCAAGGGTTCATAAGGTCCCTTCATGAGTGAGTTCAGAACCAAAGAGAGGTTCCAATCTGGGAGGAATCTTCAGGTTGCAGATCTCTCGATAAAAGTATAGAAACTCAACATGCGATTTTCCAGCAGATTTTCTCTTCCGGCTGTTTTACAGACCGAGTTCAGTGCCAATCAGTGAACTTAAATGGTGAATCCTTTTAAGCCTGAATTGAAAAGGACAGTTAAGAAGTTTAGTAGTTTGGGTAAAGCGGAAGTTCACTTTCCGTTCGTGACACCAATGAAAACAATCTTTCAGTGGCGCCGTAGCTTCTGTTGATGGAGTCACTGATTGCATTGTTTGCAATTCAGACGTCTTGTTCTTCAAGAATTCCTGCTTCCTTGAGAGGTCTGATGATAGTAGTCACTAGTGTAGTTTCATGGCACTGGCATTTGGGTGGAACTGACTTCCTTTTCTTTGGGTTGAGGATATGGAGTTTCCTTGACTCCTTGGGCTGAAAGAGTTGAGGAAATCATGGTGCTGAAGGCATTTTTTTTTTAGCTATCAAGATGAATAAGCCAGGCGTTGTTTCCGTTCTCTGCGGGATTTGTTGCACAAGCTCGTATATCCGAAAAGTTTTGTCCAGGGTGTTGACATGGCATCCACTGCCCAAGCTTGATCGTCTGGATCTTGTCAGATGAACTGGGATAGTCAGGCATCGACCCTCCTCCTGGTGAATAGGTTGACCATTGGAGGAAGCGAAGTGGCGAACAGATCTTTGTACATGGATGTTTTTAGTGACCATTCTCCCGTGGTTGGCTTGTGACGTCATAAGAGGGGAATCTGCAATTACATTCCAGTTTCTGCAATGTGAAAAGAGAGTAGTGCTGATTCTGACTGAATGCAGAACTTGAAAATTTCCGAGGTGGCTACGTGAAGGATCCTGGACTTGGTTCCACCGTCTTTCCGGAAAGAGCTACCACTGTGGTGTTGTCTACCTGGACATAAGAAGTTTTACCTGTTTTTTTTATTTATTAAGTTGTGGGAAGGGGTTGAGGGTCTTGAAGACTGCCTTGAGTTCCAGTGATCCAATCTTTGTTTTGTCCAAAGTTCTGAGGCTTTGCAGCCTTCAACTTGGGTTTCCCAGCCCACCATTAATGCATCTGTTACAAGAATCAAGTTTGGCTGGGGTTCATGTTTGAAATCAAACTTTAACATCTGGCCACCATAGGAGTGTTTTGACAGGAAAACTTTTGTATATGGGATAGGTGCCTTCTCTTTCATGAAGGACAAGGTTTGCCATGAAGACCAGTTTCCTAATGAAGGAGTTTAATTTTTCCAGTTTGTCGGGCTTTGGTTCAGAAAATTTCTGAACTTTTGAAGGGAGTCCTCGATAGCAGTCCAGTGAGGTTGTTACTGTTTTTAATCATGTGTTGAAAGAATTCTTAGGAACAGGAATGAATAGCTGCTGGCGATACTTACTTAAAAATAATCCCAAAGCTTCGATGGTGAAGTAGGACCAAGGTGCTATGGAAAAACTTGCACCAGTTGTTTTGGGGTTTGATTTTCTAGTAGCTAGTTTTCAAGGTGTACATGTGATTGGACTGGAAGCTGGTGACGGAGTGCTAATACTGCTTTCAGAATGGATGAATAGACTCTTGAAGCTGCCTTGATCCTAATGAAGCTGCATTGAGTCTACTTTCCCGTTGTTAATGAAGCAGAAGGGGTCTCGTATCGAATGGTGGAGGGATACGTAAAGGTACGCAGCCTCGAGATTTGTGCATACTGTCCAATATTTCCTTAGAAGGCATGCCTTAAGGAAATCAGTGTTTCCATTTTTAAAGGGTGTCCACAATTTCTGGTTGGGAGGCTTTGGTTAAAAGTTAGACTTTGAAAGACAGAGCCTTAAAAGCCCGGGTGCAAAGGTTCTTTGCTTTCTTTCTGTGATAGCTTCTTTCCTTAAAGGTTCCTGGATTTCGCCTGAGAGATTCACTGAAGGTGAAATTGCGAATCCCCGAGGTGTTATATGATTGGTTTGAAGCCCAGACTGATTGTTGAGGGAATCCAAGGTTTTCCTGTTAATTTCTTCCAGAGTGGAAGAAGATGTTTGAGACAATTTCCTACTGGTGGTGTGTATCACCATGTGACTACCCTGTAAAATGGATTTAAAACTTCAAAAATGCACACTTTCAAAACTGGAGACACTCACATATCTGCTAATTTTCGATAACTTAGCTGTTCATCAAGCACAATGAGTGGTTTTTCTGAACTCTGGCTACATCTTTTTTGTTTACATCATCTGCTTTCAAGTTCAAAGATCCACGCGAGCGTGTTCTCTGGTATTTACGGGGCCGATCTTCCACTTCCTCAGCAACAAGGCGTCGAGCTCACGGTTTACTAGGTGCAACACATTAGGATTGGCTGGGCCTTGAAGATACATAAAAGGACCTTGTTTGCCGAATAATGTTTCTGATATGGTTGAAATGATATTTTGTTGTTGCAGCGCTGAAGTAGGAGGTAAAGGAATGGTAGTTTTTGCTGTTCATTTTCTTGTTCAACAGTAAACTGTACGATTGAGTGGACGTTGTTGTGGGCATTGAACACTTGAGCTCTCATCAACAAATCGAATCCAGTCAAGAATGTCTTCCCTGTAGGCAGTGGGTGTGTCTTTATCAAACTTCTGAAGCACAATCTTGGCCAACTCTCCTGAGTTTCGGTAACCCAGTGGACCACCTTCAATCTGCTGATAGTATCGATCTTGGTGTATTATACACGTTTTTTTACAAGCAAGTTTAGAAGTTTGATAATTTGGGGTGGATCCAATTCAGAATTGCCTGAGTCAATGTCGGCATCCTCAAGTAATTTCAGAATGTGTTTGCACGTTTCTTCACGAAAAAGGCTTGGAAATAGATTGACGGCATGAAATTACATTAAAACATTAGCCATCTGGAATATGTAGGCCTAGATCTTTTTGGCCTGAAGATCTAAGCCAAGGATTGTAAATTCACCACTATTCACCAAATAGAATAGTTGAGTACGTTGACATTTATGAACATAGCTTTCATGATTTAACACTGTTACGCTCAAAAACCAAATACTAACTGTATTTTGCGAATATTCGACAGTTTTTCCAACAGCAGAATTTTGGACAGATTTTGCAACGGCAAAGATGAAGATTCACCACGAACTTGTTCTCATAAGAGAATCGAATTTCTCAGAGTAGAATCCAACGAAACTGTATTACTTATGGGACGCTTCCTTGCATTACGGCACACTTTAGTTTATTACTTTGCATACCATTATACCTTAATTTATGCAAAACTTACGTAACTTTCGGTCGCTTCCTCTCCCTCCCCACCTCGCGTCTGTATACTACTGTGTTTTGCGGCTAGCCCCAAACCAGTGCCAGGGAGGTGAAATCAAAGTACTACTTGGACAACTGTATACCAGCCAAACCAAACCTCAGTCCCCCTTTGGGAATGTCTGGCGAACATTGTCAAGGAAGAACAATTTGCCGTGATGCTGAGCTGTGATGAGGAGACCCCGTAACCTGCAGGCGCCGACGTCTCTGCCAATCTTATGAAGCAGGCCCGGAAAAGCCTCACGCTGACACCAGCATGACAGACCACTCCAACCAACCAACGGGGCGATGCGGACAGACCTAAGAGGAACAATGCACCCGGTTGACTCCTGGATGACCGTAAACCTAGCTTCTCAACGTCTCTGACATGTCAACGTAGGAAGCCACCTCGCGCACCACCGCTAATGACCAGTCCTCAAGGCGCAGTAGACATATTACAAAAAAATGGCGTACTACTGCTGTTCGTCCTTTGGCCACGCAAGCCAAACTTGCCTTAGCTTATAAAAAAAAAATTTTTCCCGCCACAGTATATCCAGCTGGGCTGACTCACTTGCCCTATTGTCTGCACTAATGGTGACCAACATTGCCAATGGAAGGGTAAGCTGCTTCAAATTTAAACACATGGAAGTATACATCTTCTGTGAAAAATCTGCAACTAGAGACACAGGGTGGCATTCAAAAGCTCATGATAAAATTCCCTGATTTTTTCAGGTTTTCCAGAACAATACTGACACTTTTTCCTGATTTTTTGTTGATCGAAGGAAGATGCAGTGGAGAACTAAATAATTTTTTTTATCACATTTCACTGAAATCGCACTACATCCTATTGCTTTGCTAAATAAAAAATGCACTGCCCTAACTGGTAATGGTAGAGTAGAAAGACCATTAGTTAGGTCTAAGGAGTTTTTGCCTTATCAGTAATGAAACAAAAAGAACACAAAGTGTTAACTGAAATAAAGTAAAGGTTTTAGAAAAAGAAATTAAATCCGAATTAGCTACACTTTATAGGTTAAAGAGACTTTCCGGAAAAATTCCTTCAAATTTCCTGACTTGCACTATATATTTATCAAATTCCTTGATTTTTCCCTGAATTTTACAGACTTAATAAAGTCCCTGAATTTCCCAGGTTTTCCAGGTAGAACGCCAACCTGAGACAAAACCCCAAAACACAATGTACCTAGGCCTCGGCGGTTGCTTACGGAACAAACCATAAACCAAAACGTTGCACCGGAGAGTGCCCTGACAGTCACATGGTCCTAAACACTATTAAACTCGGAAATTGTGGCCATGGAGCCCAACATTCTCCGGTACAACAACACATTTGGGAATACGGTCACTGAGAAACCTAGGCACACAAACATCGGTTCCAATAACGTAGGAACATCTAATTAGACGTAGACACCTCTGACACACTCCTTTCAACAGTTGAAGGCCTTAAGTCAGCATACACCAAGACCATTGCCACTGTAGACAAACCGTGCATTACTGCTGCACCCTGCGCCACAGAACCAAATTGCCCTTGGAATCACCCACTGCCTACGTGTCCAGCTCAACACCTCGCCTTATCACTGGGACAATCTCGACCTGATTTTTGCAATCGCACGCCCATTCTCAAAATAACCTTGGATTCAATTAAAAAGGACACCCTGGCTACCCCTTTTTATCTAGCCAAGGGGTTGGAAAACCCCGAGCGCTCATTGCCAATCCTCCTAACCATTCCCCCGTTGCTGCCAGCCTGCACCTCGCTAAGGTACCCGCTAGTAAGTGACGTGTAAGCAACGGGGCTGCCTTCACAGGCACCACAATTTCTCTTTTTATGGAAATCATGGAGGGGTGCCTCAACAATTCCCAGAGACGCAGCGCTCGATGCACTACTTCCCGGGCAATATCCCTCCCTCAAAAGCAAATTTCCACCGGTTCGCAGGGTGTCGCGCTTCTCATTGATTATTAGTACCTGCATGCGAAATTCTAGAGACAATTGCAGCTGCCCGAGCCATCCAGGCTACTAGCTCCCGTTCACCGACCGGGACTGCCTCGTGTGTATGGTCCTTTTTTTTCAAAAAAAAAATAAACCGAGGAGCATAGGCACACCCGGAGGGCCAAATTTCACATGTAAATAAACATGTATCATGCATCAGTCACCAATCGATTAACTCTCTATCAATCAAACGCACCCCTCATGCCGATACCTCCTCTATGCCCATATCTAACCTCTATAAACCACACAAGGTGCCTTGCCAATACTGCCGCTGTTCAACTCGTGCACCTGGAATTCAACAGGAGTTTAAGTCTGGCCGCTTCTTACGGCTCGGCTCCTGTCGCTTCGGCTGATCCATACACACATACAGCCCGGCCAGTGCTGCTGATATTTTTGGGGGTTATAGTTTTATGTTGTTACATTCCCCTCATAGCCCCACTGCAGCTTTGGCTGCTTTGCACATCATACATAATAATTCTTTACAAGGTTCCAACCATCACCACCATAAGATTTCTATTAAGTGTAGCACCATGAAAGCCTAATAGTATCACTTAAACCATCGCACGCTGCAACCTGCATCCCGTCTCAGGCCAGTAGCGCACACAAGTTTCGTCTCGTTCGAACGAAGACACTGTGACCCACAGTATTACGAGACCAACTGTAAAATCAATAGCAACTTGAAAACGTTGCCTGCATTTCCATTTTCCACCAAATTATTATGCAAATGACGAGGTAGTTTCAGCCACCGTCCTGCATAAACAAGCAAGCTTCGTATTCACATTAGCGCGAGGTCTAACCTCGCTGCCCTCTTTCCTCGACTTGCAAATAACTTGGCAAAGTTCAACCTTTGAATTTGCCAAAACCTCTGGGGATTGATAATCCATAAAGACCCTCCATGTTGAAGGGACTTATCGTCATTCTGCATTCTTTACCTACACAATGAAAATGACACAATATCCACTCAATGTACGCAGCAAATTGCACACGATCCAACTCGTGTCACAGTAAAGAAACGATAGTGTAGAAAAGCGAGGTGGGGAGAAAAAGGAAGCGACGTAAGTTCTGCATAAATTAAGGTATACTTGTACGCAAAGTGGTAGGCTCAAGTGTGCCATAGTGCCAGCAAGCGTCTCATAAGTAACAGTCAGAGGGATTTCCGTGAATTAGAAATGTTAACTCGTCACGCAACCGTCTTCATCAGGTGTCTGCTTCATGTCGTTGTCTCTTGGTTTATTACGTTCGTAGTTCGTACCATGGTTCTTAAATTCCAGAAGGGGCCACATTTGGTTTTAGAGAATGATCATAAGATTGTTAAATCGTGAAAGGTTTATGAAATCTTGAAGTAACAATCGACAATTTTGCATTTCTTGTGCTATAAAAAACTATAACCTGTTAATTTTTTTCATTCGATTTTCACTGATGCTGTTTCTCTTGAGGTTTTTTGGTGGTCTGCAGCTGCCGGCTTCGTAACCCCACTGCGCAGCTCTACTGCACAACTCCTCGCTATATAAGCACATACCGTGCATTCGTTTGGCCATCATTTTTCTTACAGGGCGTGTCCATGCTGGTCTGTTTCCCCACATTCGTCCTGAAAATCTTTTAGCCACTCGACTCATCCTTGTTCTGTCACGAATGCGTTCTATTTCTTATGCAATCCGGACAATTTCTCACCAGACGACACCACTCGCCTGCCCAACGGCATATGCATTCGTTGCACAGCTTTCAAGATGACGGCATTCGCACTCGCTTTTGTTGCCGCTGCCCTTTCAAGATGGCAGTATTGCATTTGCTTTCGTTGCCAACACGGTGACATTGTATTCGTTGCTGCTGGTGTAAGCTTACAACTTACCACAGTTATGTGCTACAATCGTCAATTGGAACCTGAAGCCTTGGCCACCAGCTGAACTACATTCACCATCTGGCATGCGACAGCCCGCGTGCTCGTCTCATTTGTGGCAATTACCCATGTTTTGAGGGAAGTTTCAAGACGCTTGACGTTCTCAATTCTGCTGCTCATTTTGATCCTGGTTAACATCTATGTATCAAGTGAACACTCTTGACGCATGCTGCTGCTGTCTCGACTGCTCGTCTCATTCGTGACCATTACCCACGTTTGAGTGAAGTTTAAAGAAACTTGACATTCTTAACTCTGCTGCTCGTCTACACCTACACATCGAGTGACCCTCAAAACACATGCTGATGTTGTCTTGATCATACTTTGGCACGTGACGAGACACTGAAATCCACCGTATCTCGTCTCAATTGTGGCTATACCTGTCCCACGTTTCGAGTGAAGCTCTTCCAGTCACTGGATTTCTTAGACTTGGCACGTGGCGACATACTGTTCTGCACCGCATCTCGTCTCAATCGTGGCTATACTGTACCCACATTTTGAGTTAACTCTTCCTGACACTGGATGTCTTCGATTTTGGTCCTCGTCTCTGTCATAATCTGGCACGTAACAAGACACACCGTGGCCTCCTGCTCCACCCCGTCTTATTCGTAACAGTGCCACGTAACGAGATACTGTTCTGCACCGCATCTGGTCTCAATCGTGGCTGGATTGGACCCCGTTTCGAGTCAAGTTTTTCCAGACACGCAATGTCTTCGACTTTGGCTCCTTGTCTCGATCATAACCTGGCACGTGACAAGACACGCAGCGAGACATTGTTCTGTACCGTAGCTCCTCTCAATCGTGATTGGATTGAACCCACGTTTTGAGTGAAAATCTTCCAGTCACTGGATATCTTCGACTTAGGCTCCTAGTCTTGATCGTAACCTGGCACGTGACGAGACTCTGTTCACCCCTGCTGCTGCTTCAGCATTCGTCTTGACTTTCAAGCACCTGGAACACCAGCATTTGCATTCGTCTACCGACGACCTCCTGTGTCTGCGGCCCCACCTTGGCATTCGTCTAAAGTTCCCTAAGAGATGACGGCATTCGTCCAGCTGAATTTCATGGCAATCACCTAGCATTTGCATTCGTCCAATGGCCTCCACGCTTCCCGGCATTCGTCCTCCCATCCTCCATTGCTGCAGTCCATCGAGCCCCAGTGGCATTCGCATTCATCCACCGGATGTCCCTCATCACAACTGCAGGCTTGTACATTTGCATTCGTCTGATGTCTGTCAAGCAACCACGGTTCGTCCAACTGGTCTCCATTGCCACAGTTCATCAAGGCCAGTGGCATTCGCATTCGTCTCATGGCCTCCAAGCATCCACGGCATGAGTCCTTCTGTACCCATTGCTGCTGTTCGTCAAGCTCCAGTGGCATTTGCATTCGTCCATCGGCTGACCCTCATCACAACTGCAGGCTTCTGTATTCACAGACATACGCATTCACATTTGTCTAATGGCCTCCAAGCGTCCACGGCATTTGTCCTCCTGTACCCATTGCAGCAGTCCGTCGAGCTGCATTCGCATTCGTCCATTGGCTGTCCCTCATGGCTACTGCCGACTCCCACACTCACCTGATGTCTGTCAAACTACCACGGCATTCGCTCCAAACTTCTGCACTGTCACCCTCATTCCCTGTGGTTCCCACACCCACAGAGTCACCGCAAGAGCCACACCCTATTCTGGAATTTTTTCAGCGATTCCGTGAACTCAAGACTGTGTTCAATGCTCTCCAACACTTCCAAAAGCTGACTCGAGGGAAAGTTATTCAAGTCCAGGCCGACAACGCAACTGCAGTGGCACATATAAAGAAGGTGGAATCAGATCTCAGATTCTACATGAGATAACATCGGCAACAATCTTCCTCCTCTGCATCCATCGAGGCACAACAGTCCTCCCTTTGCATATTCCAGGCAGCAGGAATGTCATTCCAGACTCTCTGTCCCGTAAGAAATCACCAACAGGGGAGTAAATGCTAAAGAAAACCAGCTGCGAATCACTTTTCAGCATCCGGGGTACCTCAATGATAGTTCTTTTTGCCACAAAGCACAATGCCAGACTGCCCTTCTACGTAAGCCCAGTCCAGGACGAGAGGACAACAGCAGCATATGCTAGGACCTTCACGTGGGAGAACCTATACGCCAACGTCCCCCCCCCCCCCCAGTTCAAGTTACTCCCACAAATCCTACAGAAGATCCAACAATCCGGCAGCCCCTTCCTGCTACCAGCTTCAAACTGGCTACCAGCAGCGTAGTTCCCACTCCTTCTCAACTTTCCAGTAGGCGATCCAAGAAACCTTCCGCTGATACCAGATCTACTCAACAAATGGGACCTAAACCCACCAAAATCTGCACGGGTGGCTACTATCGTCAAACTCCTCCAAGGGACAGGCATTCATAAGGAGGAAGCGGCCAGAATCGCAAATCATGCAATCAAAGCATCAACCAATTGAATCAACAACAGCCACTGGACAAGATGGTTTCACTGCAGTGACAGAAAGAAAGTCAATCCTGTCAATCCCCCTATAACCGAATTCACGAAGTTTCTCAACACCCTGTTTTCTCAAGGATTAAAAAGCCCAACACTCTGCACCCAACTCCGTCTTCAAAGCTGCAGGAAACAACCACCTCTCGAGGATTACAAGATTTCGTCCCAAATCAAATCATTCGAAATGGAGCACCCTACAATCAAACGAGCTTTCCCGGACTGGGACCTGTCCATCGTCTTGAACAGTCCACTCCTAAACAGCCCCACGCCATCCTAACCAGAAAGACCATCTTTCTCATAACCTGAGCTTCAAGTCTCCGCTGCAGTGAGATACAAGCACTCTCGGCTAACCTAGCAACCTGCATTTTTGTTGCTGACACCTACATCACACCGACACCAAGAGCTGACTTCCGTATTAAAATAAAACGACCCTGTGAACCGAACAAACCCATTGTCATTCCAGCTCTAACACACATCGTGGGACATGAACCCGAATGCCACCTATACCCCATCAGAACTCTTCGATTCTACATCTCGAGACCAACCAATGAGGGCTTACGGAAAGGAAGAACCCAACTCTTCCTACCCTATGAAAGAAACTTTGGCGAAACCTAGTGGCCACCATACCAAAATGGATCCATAAGACGATTCAAGGCACCTATGAAGACTCTTAACATCAATTGCTATGATGAGAGCATCAGAGTAACAGCGCACAAGTTTAGGGCACTCGCCACCTCCTGGGCATTCCACAACTCTGTTCCAGTCACGGACATCTTAACTGCAGCTTCTTGGCGAAACAGCTCCGTCTTCACAACCCATAACTTCAGAGTGATAACGAAGCAAGCCAATGGATTACATCGTCTGGACCCCATCATTGCTGCCAGATGTGTAATCCAGCCCCCCTTAAGCACTCAGAAAACAAAGACGGAAGCAAGCTTCATCTCTAAAACCAACGGTCCTTTTCAAACTTCCCAAATCGCACGAAAGAGACCAAAATTCCTGTTCATCCTGTTTTCTCAACAAAGTGCGAAGTTGGTGAAACTTTTGGGGAGACTGCCAGCTCGTAACCGTAGGGTACCCATCGGAGCGGTGCCCTCCACCAAACTCTGACCAGAACATCTTTTGCGACACGTGCATGAAAGGGAAGATGGCACGACTTCCATTTCTAAAGATATCCGTCACAAAAACGAAGGCCATTCGCGATTTAATCCACAGCGACTTTTGTGGTCCACTGCAAACTCAAACAGTTGGTAGCAAAAAGTACTTTTTAACGTTAATTGATGATTATAGTCGTTACTGTACTGTGTATTTGCTTGCTAGGAAGAGTGAAGCTGCAGATAAAGGATAGGCCTAAAGCCTTAAATAGAAAAGGTACAAACAATGTCGTTGTATTATTATTTATATTGTATTAAAATATAGATATTAACACAACATGCATAGTTTGTGCCATGAGACGATTGCCATATGCTTCGCTGCTGTGGTTACCAAGCATTGGTACCTACTTTAAGCCACATGCTCTTCAATATGCCAGAAGCAACCTGATAATTTATCAAAGCTAGTGAATGAAAATTTACATTGAAAGATCGTTACGTAAAAGGACACTTATTGAGTATAACTAGAAGAGAACTTGTTTAAAAAAAGACAGGCTTCTTTGGTTACGTTTTGTAATGTGTTTCTTTGCAGAGTTTTTTGGCATACAGCAACTCCAAAAAATATATCAGTCAAAAGGAGAAGTCCAGAATAAATTCTGCACAATTTATCTGAATGTTTTGCAATGTTGTTTCAAGGGATGTTTTGTACCCCTTGTAAGCAAATTGCCTCCAGGTAGCCAACCATTACAGAGTAGTGATAGCAACGGTTACCCCAGTAATCAGATTTGTATTTCACATTTCAAGGTAATCCAACCATTCAAGATCCACACAGCAGATCCGTCAATCACTTAGGGTCCTGATTTGTAGTTTATCTTGTAAAGCAGCCAAGCATGGTGTCTTCCCTCATGCTTCTTCCATCCCCACTTGAAGAAGAATGGACTCTCCCGTTAACAGCACATGGAGATATTATACGGTAACCTCACAAAATGCACAATTCCAAGTTTAAAGATATTTCTCCACTTCAATATCTTGTGAATTTTTGACAGATCTCTACTGCAGATGTTATAACAATCGTCGACTGACTATCTTCTTCACGCAACGTACTACTACAGCATGGTTAAGCCGTCATCTGCTCACACCTTAAAGGTTAACACACCTCGATATTTTGAAGGCCGCCCAGCAGTCTTCTACAGGAGTGCAGGGCAAATGAACCAGCTGCCTCAGGTCGCAGGTGGTCTAGGAGCCCCCACAACTACTTAAATTTTTTTTTCATTTTTGGTTTCAAATGGTGATGTCGTGGTTTTATCATGTTAAATTAAGTTGTGTTAACGTTATCGAACTAATTTCCTTCTCCTTAAACAAAAAAAATAGCATCCCATTGGCTGAGTGACACATCTACATATGGCAGGCCAGGCAATAGATCTGATCCGTCGCATTCTTTAAGCAACTTAGCAAGGACCGATGTTGCCTTGCTTCGCCAGGCCACCGTAAAATCATAACCAACCTACTTGTGAGCAAACTCTTTTGTGTTGTGTGATTAACTCCCTTTTTATTGTACTTTTTTAAATTGCATAGGTTGGTCATGTTTCTGGATTCAAAATTCCATTCTGTGTTCGAAAAAGTGAGTCTTATTTTACAAAACTTTTGAAAATTACAGAAATATTTTTAAATTGTTACTCGGTGTACGATGTGACACATAGCCACATGCAACGTTGTATCTTCTATACTCACGACTGCATTGGACCGAACAACAGTTGTTCAGTTTGACATTTTTTAAAATTTTCCTTTGACAAATTTGACACACTTTTTCAGACTGAGTGGTCCCCACTTTCACTAAAAAAAAATCCTTTGAACTTTGACATTTCAGGATTACTTTTCTTTATGGGCCACCCGCTTATCATGTATATTTTGGGGCCCCAGATACAAACCGACCAATTCTGCACCAATACCGATTCTGGATCAGATGTGTTGCCGATATTTGTGGTGGTAACGGGTCGATAACTCAGGAACCGTTCCAGATGACGACATGCCGTTTGCGACATTTTTCTCGGGAAATCACCGAGCATCTTCCTAGCTATGTTTTAAATGTTGGTTACGATATTATCTTTATTTATTTCAATTAATTATTGGACATTTGCAGAAAACTACACAGTTGATGAAAAATTGCAAAAAAAAATTTCGGATCTAGACACACGTTAGTTGTGTCACCGCCAAGTGGATAAGCTGCCACTAGCAGACTGTGTCTTTTAACTGTAACAACTTTATACTCGATTTCAGCCTACTGGTGTAAATTCCCATGCTGCAGAAATGTTTGAAAATCGCTGGAATCAGGTGTCTTGGATCCAGGAACAAAGTAAACTTCAACATTAAAGTGTGGGAACATGTCCTTTACGGAGAAAAAGTACCCTTAATTTCGTTGATTTGTGTTACTGGCTAGCTAGGACGGCTCCCATGTTAAATCTCATAGGGTATAAATACATATCTAGAGCTCGTTAGGGAAAGTTCACATTATCTCAATTTTGGCACATCGGTAAAAAGTAGTACTGGGATGTGCTTTTTTTCTGAAGGGGTTTGTAGCTAGAAGCATGTGGCTCTGAAATAGCGCGTAAATGCAAATTTTTTGTTGTAACCATTGTTTGTATTGTCAGCCAACAGTCCATTGTAACATGATTAAGTGTTACACAGCATTTTTTCAGTACTTGTCAGAATACATTGTTGCTGCAAAGAGTCGGAAGTATCGTTGATCGTTGTATTGTTGTCATGTAATGTTGCTGTAATATGGTATCATAACAAAAACCAAAACTGGTAAAAGGGGCCACCAAGTTCCAAATGGTTAGGCCCTTCAAACGACTGATATCAACACACCAAAACATTTGCCAACTTAAAGTAGCACTATCACCGATTGAAAGCAGACGAAATCTGACAACATCTAGCGCTATGTAGTACCATCTAGCTCTTGCTTGCACCAAGCGAAGGAATGCATAACGGTATTTCTTTTAACGAAACAAACAAGCCACGACATTCTTAATTATTGAGTGAAAATTTGGTTCGTCTTCGTGCACCTGGGAGCAAGCTATAAAGGTTAACAATATCGTTGCCGCCAGATGGCGCCACGGTATTTTCGTATATCAATCGGTGATAGTGCCACTTTAATCGCACCGAATAATACTTTGAACGTTAAATGAAAACTTGAACATTGTTACCGAAAGTAGCAATGTTCAAGTTTTCATTTAACCTTTGAACTATTAAGCGGTGTGATTAAGTTGGCGAATGTTTCGGTGTGTTGATATCACTCCTTTGAAGGGCCGAACAATTCGGAACTTGGCGGCTCTTTTTACCAGTTGTGGTTTTTGATAACACTCCTTTGAAGGGCCGAACCATTCGGAACTTGGCGGCCCGTTTTACCAGTTTTGATTTTTGATATATCACTCTTTTTAAAATTGTGCATTTACTCAACTCCATTACTGTGCGTATTTGTAATAAAGTGCCACGTCAACAAGAAATTGGTTTTCAACACTTTGGTTCGGCCTATAGGCAAAAGGTAGTAGCATTCTCAACTTAGTCAGCTCTTTATAGGTTTTTGGTTTGTTTTAATTTTGTTGTAATTTGTTTTATTTAGTTAGTTTTGATGTGTTGATATCACTCCTTTGAAGGGCCAAACCACTCAACTTCGTGACCTCTTTATCAGTTTTTTGCTGTTATTACAGTTGGTTTATTTTTCGTGAATTGTACGTGAATACAATTTCCTTGGAAACGTTTAGATTTATCGTGATACACTAGTGTGTGTCTAGACACGCACGTCAGTCAGTATACACGTCGTCATTGTCTGAATTTTGGCCGTCCAATGAGAGACGATGCCGACAATACTAACAATGGTTATAAGTAACAATATTTTCGTACTTATGCGCCCTCCCACGCCATCCCAGTTACGCCCCCAGGCTTCACACCATAAATGGTACGCAGTTCGTATTATACTGCACTCATTCATCCAATTTCATAGCTGGAAGCCTTCCTGTTATCTCAATATCGATGAATAATCACCCTACGGGATTTAACATGGGGATGAGCGGACTAGCTAGCTAGCTAGCAACTACAGTAGTAACATATTTTCAACGTTATTGAGGGTCAGATTTTGCATTGAAAGCAGCTCAGCTGGCATTCCTACACGAGTTGATTTTTGTCAGGTGGGTCATTGTTCTCGATTTCAACACAATTTAAGCTTTTGTACCGCACTATTATTTTTTTCCCCAAGTACCTGAAACGTGTCCAACAATGCTTCAAGATATAAGACACTGATGCTATGGCGCGCTACAATGGTTTACAACCTCGACAATTGAACTGATGTGATGTTTGTTGCCTAACTTGGCGGTGTCTAGATACAGAACATACAGCTTCAGGCCATGACTCTGCATCTAATAAACGGCTAACAAAAACAACAAATCCAACTAAGAAACTGGGAGTCTTGCATAGCAAATCTACTTCGGATATAGTGTTTGCTGGTCTGTTAAGAGTTTTTGTGGTTCAGCAGATAAGAGGCACAAAGATGAATGCAATATCGCAGAAAAGTTTATAAAATGCTAGTTTTCCTTTTTTGACACAAAGCATAAAGCTATCTACTTGGAAATGGTTAATTCTTAGCAACCCTCTCCAATGTCAGTCACCACTCACCACTTGGCAACTGAAAATCAACACCTGGCTACTTGAATTTAGTCCTACTTGCCAAAGAAAGCAACAAGGCACTCAAACAGCGATATCTCGGGCTCGGGAACAGTATAAGCTAGAAACCGATGGTTTGTGGGATTACTTTCATATTTCCAAGGGCTATAAAACAGCTTTTTCTTCAATAATACTGAGGGTAAAACAAGATGCACTAACACTGCATTAGTAAGTAATTCGACGTGTCGTATGGTAGAATAAAAAAAAATCTGTAATTGACGTATGAAGTTGGAACGGCAGACATACCAACAAGACACTACTAAAAAATCTGAATGCATGGTGTAGGCTACTGAAGAATATCTACTATATTGCACATTATATTAAAACAAATTGTCTCGTAACTTTTGCTACTACGATAAGGCAAATGGGCCAGAATCTTGTGTGCGAAGATGCAATCACTGAACTGATAAGTTTTCATCGGACTCTGATATTGGTATTCTTACAAAAAAACAAACTGAAAGCTCCGTTGTTTTACAGTTTCCCATTCCCGTTGTTCTTGTTCATCAGACTTTTACATTTTTAAATCTTCGAACACCCTATTTCCATAAATTCAGCAGGTAATTTGGTGGGGGGGAGTAGGAGAAATCATATTGCGCTGAGGGTACGTGAGGTTGACTACTTTAAATTTATTTTCACTTTTTAGGTGTATTAACAAAAGTTAAAATATTCACACGAAAATTGTGCCAAAGTCCACATTGAATATAACACTGCAATTTCATGTGGCCAAATTTTGTTAGGCTACTCAATACAAAGTACTTGTTTTACTAGCGTTTTATAATTATCTTTATTATTATTACAGTAAAACCTCTTTAATACAAACTTTAATGGGGACTGCTAAAAATGTTCTTATTAACCGTAGTTCTTATTAAACGGACGAGAGAAATTGGACAGCAACTTTAAAAAAATATAGCCTACCGGTATATGGTGTTTTCTTTTCATTCGTCCTTGACCTTCGCGGTTGCACAAACGAACAAAACTCTTATCACTTCCCCAAGATGGAGTCAATTAGCGATTGATGTTTTGAGTGAAACAAAACGAAATTCAAGGGGAAGGAAAAAGAAACCGTTATGAACAGCAAATTCATAAAAATAAGCTAGAATTGTAAATATTTGTTCGTCTTATCCGTACTTTCGTATTAACAGAGTTCATTACAGCCGTATATATTTAGTGCTGACTGAGTAGCTGACCAACCAAAATCTTGAAAAAAGTACTTATTAAGCGGGAATTCTTGTTATCAGAGTTCTTATTAACGAGGTTACAATCCTTCCGAATGTCAATCCAGTAGCAGTCGCCACTTGGCCAGTAGCACTCGCCATTTCACAATCTTCATTCGCCACATACCATTTGTATGATGAAAGGTTTGTCTAATTTATGCACTAACAAAATAGTGCAATTAAACTCCAGTATTAATGCAGAAAATCCAGTTATGTAGCCCTTATAAATCTGAACATAACGCCGCAAACCGTTCGTCTCTAACTTATACGGTTCCCGAGATACCCCTTTTTTAGTGGAATGCTCTGTAGCTAGTGGCCGATTTGGCGAGTAAGGCTAAATTCCAAGTCGCCAACTGTTGATTTCCATTTGCCAAATGGTGAGTGGCGACCGACATTGGGAAGGGTTGCGAGGTTATACTGTATTTGTAATTTTAAATCTGTGAGTAAAACTAATGTCAAACCAATAAAACTTACAGAGTCTTCCTGTTACGGATTTTAAAAAAATTCTGAAAGTCAGAGGCCATTAGGAATATCCCGCCCTTCCCACCCTCTTGCCAATCCGCCACTGTGTAAACAGGACATCATTCGCTTTGCCCACTCGTTCAATTGGAAACACCACGAATATGCGTAATAAAATACTGTAATATATCGCACCGAAAAGCAGCGAGGATAGCGCAGTAATTAACAGCAAAAGTCAATGCGGGCATCGCATTCACTGTACCATCCAGAATCCCAGATTCAATCATAGAAATTCAATGTACCATCCAGAATACTGCAAAGGTAAGTGACGACTCACTCTGTATTGTTCTGCGCGATAAGTGAACAGCCATCTCTACGTATACATATAGCCTCTAACCGACCGCAATGTTGAAGAGCTGAGTTGCCGAAATGTGCAGTTACATGCCGCAATTTTTCGTATGATCGGCGTTGAGCGCACACCTTTACGCTGGTATAGCGCTGACGTCATCCACTGATCGTGTACTATTTGACGACGGTTTTTCGCTCAGAGACCTTTCTAGAGGTTAGCGAACTAAAACCGTCCTAACTAAATTATCTAGAGGATAATACCTTGTGTACTGGCGCACTGCAAGTCACCCACCCGCATACTTGAATTTTGTCGGACCAGAATTGAACAAATTGTCTGGTTTTTGAGATGTCGCTGACGTAAATCGCCTACCCCCGTTTTTTGGGCAAAACCGCATTAATTCGACGTGTGACACATCTAATTAAAAAAAAAATTAAACAATTTTGTAAATGCATAAAAAAAACAAACACAAAAGCATTATAAATACCTGTGGCTTATAACAACCTGGCTGTATACTGTAGCCTATTAACAACCAACCATCTCAAATGTCAATCTAGGAGTAGGAGTTGCCACTTCCCCGTAACTCACGCCTTTACACTTATTTTTTCGCCACATACCAAACGTACCGTATAATGCATTTTTTTTACAGTGTAGTAAGGAAGCAACAATAACTTTTTGACCGTTGTTAAATAGTTGCAACATTTCGATTTTTGTATAATCGTAATAAAAAATATTATACTGGTTCTTTAAAAAAAGCTAATTGCTACCACCATCCATAAGTAACAATGTGTGGTCCGCAAAAGCGTGTACGAATCAATCAAGGCACGTTTGTTAATTATGTTCGAGCAATATAAAAAAGTACCAATGTGTGAAGTGTTCACAAATTACGTAGCATTTTGTTCTTCCAGCAATTAAGATGCCACTGCCCTCCTTAGTTAACACTTGGCGTAACTTCACCAACCTGAAAATATATAACATTTTCTCTTCGCCCACAAAGTGTAAACAATCTTTCGGATGAATTCGTTTTATAAGCTGTACATAGTACCTAGGGGCACGACCAATGATTTTAAGTTGTAAACAGAATTTAGAAAAATAATTTAGCTAAAATGATTTAGGGAAAAAATTTAGAAATAATTTAGCAAAAACGAGTGGATTACTTAATACTTCAGCATATCTTCCTCCCCCATCATATGATCAGGCTCGGACTGGCCATTGTGCCAATGGCACAGGCACCCTTTGGCTACCAGACTTTCGGCGCCCCTTGGTAGTTTATTTTTTTCTCCTTCCCGCAAAGAAAAATGAATGGTTTTGGATTCCATGTTCGCCAATATGACTTTTTACTACTATCCTAAAATACTTACCTGTATTTTATTTATGCTTTCCAAGTTTGGAAATGCCTTTCGTCCCAACCTTTAATTTAAACGCACTCCGGGCCCTTGCAATGGCGCTCCCTGGGGCGCATGACCGCCGTCAGGCGGCGCCCCTCTCCCGCTACTCGCCACAGTTTGTTTGGGACGCGACGAGTAACGTCGCATCGTTTTTCGCTCAGCCGAATAGGCCTAAAATGGCGGATTGTAATCGTTGTTCCTGCTTCGGGAAAGGGGGAAGGCTATTCGAAAGAAGACTAGACCTGAAGGATTGCCGTGTTTTCGGATATTATGTGGAGTGTTGGAAGATCTAGAGTGCCAGTTTTCGCAAGAACGGGTGATTCTGGGATCGGCAGAATGGGACAAAGGAAGTTGGGCGCGAACGGCGCCCATTGGCGATGTTTATCGGCAAACGTAACCACGTTCGTCTATGTTTTAACGTCGCCGTGTGTCATTATTTATAGTAGTTTGCAAGTTTGCTTGCCATTTTACGTGCTTTGTGAATTGTGGTGATGATAATTGCGGTGACGAGTCGTTGTGTGTAGTGTTTACACAGGCAAATTGAGTTTGGGACTGCATGGGACCCGGCGGTGTCCGTGTCCGGCAGTGTCCGTCGGTGTCCATGTCCGGCAGTGTCTGGTCGATCAAAGGTTTTACGCAGGCAGTCCGGGTTGCGAGGCCACGCTGCTGAATGGAATTACAGGTAATGAAAAGTACAGGTAATGTGACTGACGCTGCGTTTCCTAACCTAAGGAAACGACGGGTCGGATTTGGTAACACAGACACGGCCACGACCGTTATAGCTAGCCCGGGTCACACCCTAGGGCGGTTAGTCGGTCCTCTGGCGTAGATCTGTTGGTGCTGAACTCCTACCGCTACTCCCGTCATCGGGGGGGGGGGGGGGTGGATGGCAGTCCTCACCAGTCCCAGTCCCAGGGTCCACGACTCTTGCGGACATGGGCGGACTACATGTCACTGGGACAGTCGGCAGAGTCGACACCGAGTCGACAGTCTGCCGAACTACCACTAGTCCGGACTGCAGCTGTCCGGTCCGGACTACCAGTCCGGGACTGCAGCTGTACGGTCTGGACAACCAGTCCGGGACTGCGGCTGTCCGGTCCGGGACACGGGCTGTCATTGGCTGCGGACAGCCAGTGGCATGCGAAGTTTTCGCAGGTCTACTTGACCGTGTGATGATAAATGGTTATCTGAAAATCATTGTACTGAATGCGGTACGGTATATATTCCGGCAAGAATTAGAGAAAAATTAAAACGGAAATTTTCTTGATTATAGGGTCAACTACAATTTTGCAGGTTGTACCAGCTGCCCAAAATATTTTAACAAGAATTTATAGAAAAAGTGAAATTTAAAATTTCTTGATTATAGGTACTACTACAATTTTGAAAGTTGCCCAAAATATTTTAACACTTTCACGCCTAACCTTTTTATTTTGAACTAGCATTACAGCCTGACCGATTTTAGCATTTACCAAAAATATCATTTCAAGCTGTGCAGTGGAATTCAAGAATTTAAAATATAGTCACTTATCTCAGAAAAGTATGCTTTAAATGGTGATGCATTCAGAAATTTTTTACACAAATTAGTACTGGCACAGTAAGCAGCGAAACAATGTTGACAAACTCACAAAAACGCAAAAGTTTAACATTGTTGGCTGCCATTTTGTATTCAGCTAAGCAAAGCATCTATACAACTTCCAACAAACACCATTTCACATAGCTCAGACTAGTCAGTGCTGCCATCTAACGACTGATATGTGCACTAAAAACATTACCTAACAACATTGCGTGAAGAGCGATGGACGTACTGGTACGTTGACTTTAGCATGCACCCCCAAACATTCAGGACTTACTGGTACGTTTATAGGCAGCTGTGCAAAAGTTGAAAGGACGTACTAGTACGTCCATAGGCGTTAAAGTGTTAATAAGAATTTATAGAAAAAGAGAAATGGTTAACTTCTTGATTATAGGCACACCTACAATTTTGAATGTTGCAGGTTGTGTTAGTTGCCCAAATTATTTTAACATGAATTTGTAGAAAAAGTGAAATGAAAAAATTTCTTGAATTTAGGTACAACTACAATTTTGAACGGTGCTGGTTGTGCCAGTTGCCCGATACGTCCGTATAAAGCTGGGGCATGGAGTATATCGGGGCATTTATTTGGTATTAAAATTAAAATTTTTTAATTATTTATTTTTAAATTTTATTTCTTAATTTGTTTGGTGCATTCGGGTGTCGTAGGTTTTTTAGTGCATAGGAGCGTGTGAATGGACAATGCGCTGAAGGTGACGCAGACCATCCATCATGGACAGGGGGGGGGGGGCAACATCCCTCACCCTTCGCCACATGTGCGATTGACCGTGTTATGGCTGGTAGCTGCCACTTGCTGGTGTCGGTGGCTCACGTCTACGGTTTATTTAATTAGTAAACTTTACTTTGCACATTGATAAATGTAGGACACTGTGGTTTGTGCAGAGACCCTCACCTCTCTCAGCAACGAGGGGGGGGGGCGACAAATATCACTCCAGTCGGCGTGATCATGGTGTAGGCTATGGATTGGAAGTAAAAGTTGACGTTTGGTTTTTGCGAGTTGGTTTGCAAACAAGTATCGTAGAGATTTTATGATTTGTGTTGTGGTGTTTTGTCTGACACCAGGGAAACAACTGTGGCAGTGATTTCATGGATTGGCTTGATGCGCAGTATCCTTGATTCACAATGCAACAGGAATGGAGAAATGAGAGCAGCTCTCGTACTAGCCCGTTAGTTTGTTCTAGGTGGATTGTGGTCGCTGTGTACCTGTGTGCCACTTTATCGCCGTTCTCGTCGAATCAAGGCTCAAATAAACCGCCAGTAAATCGGCCCGGTTTAGTCGATTGCTTACCGAGCGTTTGGCGTGGTGGCATAGGCAGCGGTCGCGGACCATTGGGGCACATCAGTGTCGCGGTCCTAGACCACTGGCACACGTGGTTGTTAGTCGCACGGTCGTGATTTCCTGTGCTCCTTTAGGTCAGTCGTCCTTATATCAATTTTTCCTTATCCGAAGGCCAACCAATAGACTATGGACGTCCTTACTGGATTTATTGCAGCGAATTTTCGATTAGCCTATCAATCATTTTAGGAAATCGATAGACGTTGATCTAAAGCGTGATGTTCGCTTGTAACTTGGGCTAAGGTTGTTTGGTAAGTAGCCTTGACCGTCAATTACGTTGACGGCGTCCACTGCTCCTCGAAGGTGGACAAGCCTACATTCAAAAAGTTTATTTTGACGATTGGATCGATACGATTCGAAGTTCGTAGTAAGTGGGATAAACTCGCCTTAAGGAGAAGTTAATGGGCGATTGAGGTATTATGTAACATTGCCACATTTTAGTCATTGTATTCTTATCTTTATAAGTCTCAAAAAGAGCTTATTATTGCACTCGCCACATATTTTCATATTCCGTTTTTCATGATTGAAATTTTGGCGAAGTAAGTGATTGGGGACGAATAATTGTTTTAAAAATTGCCGATTTGAATCGCTTTATTCTGAACCCCGAATTGTCTTTAGAGACAATCATTATAGCACTCGCCACTATGTTTTAATTAGTTTTCTAGATTAAAACGTTGGCGAACCTCTTATGGGTACCCAGTGGCCGAGTGGTCTCCCTGTATTCTGAATGTCGACAGGCCGGAGACGGAGGTTCTTGTACTTATTGTGATCAACCGGAAATTCGCTTTATCACTTTACCGTAGGAAGTTTAAGCCATAAAGACTTTGGCCGTAGATTTAAAATTACAGTCTCCTGGTCATAGCATGATTTTATTGTAAAATTCCTCTTGGCGGCTTTAATGCAGTATGGCCAGCCAGTACATGGGTTTACAGCATGGTAAATTGACACCATCTGTGTCGGCTGATGGATGGCTGGGGTTCAGTTATGATTGGCAACTGACATAAGTTAGCATTGCGTGTTTGTGCCTCAGATTTGCAGGATGGGGTTAATGATTAGAAGTTTTGATTTTGGAAAATGTAACAGTGATTCGAGGGTTATTCGACACGCAGTAGGCTACTCTCGAATCGCATTGTGGCAGGGATGGAAAGATGGCGGCTGCTCTCTATCTACCCATCGAATTTTGGAGTAGGAGCTGTGTTTACCAAGTCGATGTCGTATCACGGCTACCTTTCCAGTCGATTAATAAATCTGCGCAAAGTCAGTCAAGAGTCCTGTGGCGCTAAAGCCAGTCACCTCCATTATATTGGCCGGTGCAGTCGATTACATCCCGAGAGCCGGCCGAGGGAGCACACGTTGGGGCTGCTCGGCATCACACTTGGGTCACATGCGGATGACACTCCAGGCGGGTGCATTGCCGTAGCTGATGCCTGGTGACATTGCCGGCGGACACTACGGTGACAGTGAGTAGTGTGAAGTGGTGGTAACTGATTTCTGTGAAGGTCGGTCTTTGTGGCTACTTGGACCTCCTTCAGCTGCGTTCATAGTACAACACCTGTGTACTTGTGTTTTAGGAGATAGTGTTTACTGCCCTGGACTGTTGGTACGTTGGCCTTACGAAATTATCTGAGATTTTCTCAGTCGTATATATTGTGTGAAGTTCTTGGAAGATCCATAAGTGATGAATTCTGAGACGCCGATCATGGCACTTGTACCTTGCCACTCATGTTAGTTATTAGTTGCTCTTATGTAAACCTCGGCTCACTGCGGTCGGTCTATTTCCTAGCGAGATTTTATCTCTAAGGGGATGTTTATACACGAAGCGAAATGCTGCGTGCAGGGAGTGGTACACCGTTAACTTAGGTGACTTGAAAATTATTGGTTATTAGCAGACCGGTGTGCGAGTTCCCGGTTGGTGAGCAGTGTATTGCCCAGTGGCCTTTTTCCTTTTTGAGGAATAATTTTATGAAACGAATTCTTGCTCTCGCCACTTAGTTTCAAGTTTTGTCGATACATTTCGACCCAGCGAACCAGTGTGCGTTCTTTGTTGGGAGCAGTCGGGTATTCCTCGTGATGTTGGCCCCCACCGTGCCTTTTCGTCATACTATGATTTGGGGAATGCGCTTGACGCGGCAACCCTTCTGAGGTGTGTCAACTTGTCAAATCCGTGATGCGGACTATAACCGACCATTACGTCGGCTCGGGTACCTTCAGGTGGTGTTGGACTCCTACCTGCTCCCAGGATAGGGGCGAGGTAGACGCTCCTCAGAATCCATTGCTAACACGGATGGGTCTTTTTATCACAGTGGGTTGTGAAGATTTGTCAAATTTGACAGGTGGGGGTTAGCTTGCCACTCCCAAATGCTTGTTTGTGTTGCGCATGTATAAGAGATCTTCAGGTGAAGAGGTGGCATGGGACACCCAAGGTGTGTGTAACCTAAGGGTAGACTGGTGAGGGTGCGTGAACCCTCACCTCTCAATGCAATTAGGAACTCCGGCAGCACGACGAAGTGGATTGACGGCGTTAGCACAAGAAAGGGATGGTTCTGGTGGGCATGTCACTGGTCACGAGTGGCATCACAGCCCCGGGGCTCCAGGGTTACGATTTTGAACCCTGAGAAGGCTCCTTCCCCTATTTAGTAGCGGCGCTTTCGCCCTAGCTAGATGGGGAAGTTATGGTCCCCGTCAGTGGAGTTCGGTTTACAGGGAGGACGAGGTCTTAAGGGCCTCTTTGGTGTTCAAGTTTTCGGCAATGTCTGGGACAGATAAGCCCTGGATACTTGCGAGCGGCATTCGCTGGGTGCACCGTGGGTGGAAGAATGGTCAGTAGCGAAATCAAGCAGTAGGATGAGAGGTGTTTGGGCGGCATTCGCTGGGTGCACCGTGGGTGGAAGAATGGTCAGTAGCGAATTCAAGCAGTAGGATGAGAGGTGTTTGGGACTGCCGGCTTGCACCACAGATGACAACCCGTCGTAGGAGCGGGCGAGTGGTGGGGATTGAGGCAGAACTGAGAAGCAGGTTACGTATACAGCACACTGAGGTTGAGCTTTTATGCAGTTTAATCTAGTATGAGGGACTTGCAATGCGCAGGGTTCGACGCCACCCCTTAGGGGGTAGGACAAAGTCAGCATAAATAAAATACAGGTAAGTATTTTAGGATAGTAGTAAAAACGGGGTTTTACCCCTAAAAGTAGTTTTTACTTATCCTAAAATACTTACCTGTAAGAACCCTCCCGCCTCCCGCGTCGAACGGTCCTTAGGGATTAGTGAGACAAACTGTGACGAGTAGCGGGAGAGGGGCGCCGCCTGACGGCGGTCATGCGCCCCAGGGAGCGCCATTGCAAGGGCCCGGAGTGCGTTTAAATTAAAGGTTGGGACGAAAGGCATTTCCAAACTTGGAAAGCATAAATAAAATACAGGTAAGTATTTTAGGATAAGTAAAAACTACTTTTAGGGGTAAAACCCCGTTTTCTTTTCAATCACAAATTTCCTTTCCTCTTCGCACTATTAATTTGTTTTTAACATATTTTTTAAACTCGTTTCCCCCCCCCCTCCCACCCACTCCAAAATTTCCCAAAACAGCATTACTTGAAATATAAAATTTGTGTTAAAAGAATGCACTCCGAAGCCAGAAATGAATACTGAATATGAAAATAAGCAAAGAATCTCGAGCTCGATACCGGACTTTGCTTCTGCTTGGGGATCTTAGCGCACTTCTCAAAACCCCAAGACGGTTGAACGCACCATCACTTGATCAGCATTTCGTGTAGCCTTTAAACACATGGCGCCCCTTCCTGGTCAGTTTGGTAAATAGCACAGGCGCCCTTACATACCCAGTCTGACTCTGCACATGGTACTGCATTTGCCTAACCCTTCATTCCCCACTCCCCCCCCCCCTTTTTTTTTTTACCACAGGTGTTAAAAGAAGAGAAAAAATCAGTCTTACTAAAATTAAAGAGTCGTATC
>JAHWFP010239058.1:12026-24837 GCA_023313725.1 Lithobius niger | reverse complement strand
AAGCCTAAAAGCTAACACATTTTGCAACCGGCAATTGTAATGGTAACTAAATTTATATCACATAATAATTTAGTTACCATCACAATTACCGGTTGCAAAATGTGTTAGCTTTTAGGCTTAGTTTTAGGTTTTTATGCCTAATTATTACGTGTCGTCTTCATTTGGTAAGTAACAGCTAACAATTGAGTTCGAGAGTAGGTCTATTCAGTCATGCAACATGGTGTCGAGAGTTTTTTTTTAATAAAGCTAATGTGGTCAGTAATGAAATCCTTCTGTCTTTTACGATCCCGTGTCTTTCTGTAGCAGTTAAATGTGGCGATAAAATGTAATTATTTCATTGAGTAACATCGAGAAAGCAAATTAGCTATAAGGAAGCAACGATGTTTTAATTTGCCGTGTTTTTTAAAGTCCACTTGACTACCATTGACAAACATAATTGGTAAAATTTTTTAGTCAAGGACCTAGATCCATTCATATGCAAACGATTTAATCATAAACTGTTGCCTATACCAAAGCCTACAATTTGGCTGGCCCGTGTTCTCACTGAAAATCAAGGAACATCGACTGCTATTCAGGCACTTCCGGTCTGGCGCTAATAATTGATACGCATGACCCGTTCAAATAAACGAATCGAGTGGGACTTGACGTAATTAGACAATCGCCACGACCCAACCCCCGTCTGTATCGCAAAAATTGCTTTATGCATAAAATGCATAAGTAGTTTAAAAAAAACGTCACGTGGGGTATTCCTTAAAATTGAAACAATCTTTTGTACAAAACTAGACCGATACGAGAGTGTACATCTCAAGTCTCGTTTGGTCTGATTTCCCATTCCACCGTTAGGCTTACATACAAATAATAATACCATTTTAAAAAATACGAAATTGTAGACAGAGAATAAATTTGCGAAGCGATAGGTTTCTCATACAGGTTCTTCCTGACTGGGCAATGACTCGCAAGGTAACGAATTTTTTTTATTTTCACCCAACATGTTACAAATTTTGGGCTTGTTGGCAAATGAGTCCCGGAAAAAAAATCCCGGTAAAATAATCCCGGGAAAAATGACCCCACGGAAAAACAATCCCCCGGAAAATAAATACCCGGAATAAAAATCCCTGGAAAAAAGATGCCATGGAAAAACGATCCTATGGGAAAAAAAGTCCCCAGAAAAATAAATTCACGAGGGTTTAATAAGAAAATGCTGTACAAGGTCTGAGAATTAAAATGTAAATTTAAAAAATCAAAACCATCTATGACTGTGCGTAATTTTACATAGTAGCATAAGTTTTGATGAGAACGCTGAAGTACGTGTAAACTGCGTTTGATCTAAAATTTATAACTAACTCAGGTCAGAAGGGTAAAAAGATGAATTTACCAGGGGATTATTTTTCTGTGGGATCTTTTTTCCGGGGACTTTTTTAGCGGGATTTATTTTCTGGGGATTTTTTTTCCATAGGGATTTTTTTAACCAGGGATTTTTTTTCCTGGGTTTTTTTTTTTCTGGTCACAAACACATTCGTTCCAATAAAAACACGAGGAAAACGCTAGCCGGACAAAGTGACTCCGCCATCATTGCACAAGATGGCGGAATCACTTTGAACTGTGAGCGTTTTGCTCAGAAAGACAGGATAATAAGGTTGCAATGTGCATTGTCAGCCGAACCAGCAGTACGGCGTCCACCGGCCTTGTATTATACAAGCGTTTTGTTATTATATTGGGAATTTATTGTGTCAGTGTCTCGTGTGTATTTATGTGGGAAAACTTGGAAATTCTATCTTGTTGAGGTGTTTTGTTCACCTCAAGGGAACGAGGATCTACTATATATAGTATATTTCGATTAGGAGCAGACTTAAATTGTGAGCAGACTTGATGGAGGCATTGTTCTTTCTTTATCTTTATTGAGCCTAAGAAGCCTGAATGCTATTCGCTCATGTTAAAATACTACTTACGCTATATACACAGATCCCACTACAACACCAGGATACCACAGAAGTAGAAGAATACGACTACCGCCAACGTACCGTGCAGGGCTGTGGGAAAACCGGGGAAAACCCGACGTGGCCATCACCTACCGAAACGTGGAGTGGCCCTGCAGAACCCTATGACCCTGCGTAACACACACCTCCCCGGACCAACATGTGGTGGGACACCCAGAATCACCCGTAGTGGATCACCACCCAAATCAGTAACAAACCGTCGGTACCGAGCCCACAAAGAGCACTCTAGTAGAAAGTGGTGAAAGTGGTGAGGCATTGTTAGGGAGGATTAAAAAACGAAGCTTCAACAATCACCAAGAGGGCGAGCAGGTTCATTCTTGCCACGGTAGCAAAGAAAAAGGCCGAGCGGCCGACAATGGCAACGGATATGCGCTCTAATAATTAGAAACAAACACTATTACTTCAATAATGCTGACTGTTAGAGCCGAGTTGAGTCAGAGGGAACCAGCAAGACCGACGTATGTTACGCCGGAGGACAACTAGTTTTCTTTATTCCTCAATCATATCAGAAAGTGAACGCAATTTGGTTTGAGAACGGGCCGTGTCTGTGAGTGTGCGAGCGCGTGTGTTCAGTATTCCGACATTTTCAAGTCTGTATTTTTTCGTCACCACCCCTTAGACTGCCCGCTGTTTCAGTAACCACGGATTTGTTTGGATTCCTCTGGCAAAACGTCTTGAGGGTAGGGGTTTCTTGCAGCTGCGATCGCTTATCATTATTTCTGCCGTTCTTGGAGGGACAGAGACGGCATTGAGAGCATCGTTGCGAGGTGGCTGCAATCGGGGCTCGCATCTCCCTCGCCTTATTTCCTTTAAAGCCTCTCGCGTTACCGGCAATAAAGGGGCCAACACCCCCGCAGAGACGCTATAGCTCTTCTCTTACTACCGGGTGGCCAAACTGAGCCACTCGCTGTGTCTTTTAAAAAAGAGAAATTCTGGATTTTTAGGCCGCCCGCGCACTGGAGGACTTCACCGGGCGGCCAGGTCGCTGCAGTCAATGAGAATTGGTTAAACGGGACGGAAAGCCAACGGGCTCGAAATTGGTTAAATAAATACGGATGCAAACCTATTTACGTTGCCTTTTGGACTTATATGTCAGACTGCCTGAGCAGGGAATAGAACCCGCGACCTTTAAAATCAAAGGCCAAGATCCTACCGCTGAGCCATACTGACACTCAGGCAGTCTAAGTCCAAAAGGCAACGTAAATAGGTTTGCATCCGTATTTAGTCAATGAGAATGCTTACCGTTTATGAAAAACCACGCACTAATCATATTCATTGGCTGCAGCAACCTGGCCGCGCGGCCAAGTCGCTCAATGCGCGGGCGGCCTTAAACATGTACGTTAAAGTGACATTCCTACTTCGCCTCATAACAGTCTTGTGCATCGCTAAGTACGCCGTGTGGTTACCGCCTCACGGACTTGTGGAAGAAAAAACCGCTGCGTGCTGGCTTGTGCCTGATGTTACCCAGCAAGGGCGAGTTTCCGCGTTGCCCAGCAAGGGCAAGTTGTGCCTGGCAAGTTGTGCCTGATGTTACCCAGCAAGGGCAAGTTGTGCCTGGCAAGTTGTGCCTGATGTTACCCAGCAAGGGCAAGTTTCCGCGTTGCCATGGGAAAGATTGGTCACGTGGTACAAGCCGCGCAGAGATTGTTGCCGTCATAATGTTACGTAACCGTTAATGTTCGAATAAGTGCGCATTTATAAATTAAAAGTGGTGAGCAGTAAGGCTTAGCTCGGCGCGCGACGCTCGTGTTAGCAGCACCTGCTCGAGGTGAGAGTTGGGAAACCCTTCAGTGACGTCACCACGCTAGAGAAGTCGTTGCTCCACACTGCTTAGCTTGCTAATGTTGGCTGCTACTTCGATCCAAGTATGCTGTTTCACTACTTCAGGCTTTTACAATGGCAAGATTCGATGCCATACGGCCGAATGTCACTGCAATTAAGATATTTTGCCAATTTTTTTTTAGGATTAAAGTTTTTAATACAATCCGTTTTTTCCTTTGATGTGGTGCCAATGGATTCCGGTGATGCAGCCATTTTTCTATCCCAGCATACAGCAACTACCAACTACATACATATACCAATTAAGGTATCAAAACTCAAAACGGAAGCCTCTTTATGAAATTTTGTAAAAATAATCATATAAAAACCCCATAAGGGTAAAGGGATCCATCAAGTTTTTGCCATAGAAAGTAGTGATTTCAGAGCCAAAATGGCTGCCACCAAGTTTGTGGTCAGAACCGTGATCACTCAAGCTTAACTGACAATACCGAGGTGTCAGTTAAGATTGAGTGATCAGAGTTGGGACGGAAAACTTGGGGGCAGCCATTTTGGCTCTGATATCACTACTTTCTATGGCAAAAACTTGATGGGTCCCTTTACCCTTATGGGGTTTTTGTATGATATCACCCCTTTTGGTCGTTGTATGGTTTTGCTTGTGTAAGTATTGATTGCGAGCTCCTTATGAAAACATAATTGTAAATCGTCTTTTGAACAGGCTGAAGAAATTCGTAACTTTGGCATATGGAATGGTTCTGATTAATTATATTTCCAATAAAGTGGCCGTTGTATTCACTAAATTTTAAAACAATCGTGCACGATTAAGTTAGTTTCGTTTAGTTTAGGTCTATCTAGATTTTTTTTATTTATTTATATATTTTTTTATTCAAGGAGCGGTAACCCATCACGGATTTCTTTCCCCATAAATAGTTTAGTAGACAATCAGAAACTTTATTTATTTTAGATAAGGTACAATTACAATCCATCACTTCGGTTTGCTGTAACGGTCTATGACAAACAGATAGACAGAATGTGAATTAACGTAATTAATTACAAACAAAAACGTGAAGTGTGCCGCATAAAAAGGGTTATGATTGAAGTTTCACTTTACTTGTTAAAATGTACCGTGTACCTTTTTTTTATTGCATTCAGTAATGTCGGCTAAAAACTGAAATTGATGTTACTTAATGATTGATACCAAACGCCAAGTATTAATAAACCAATTTGCAATTAGAAAACAAAAACGAGCTCGTTTGATGTTTAAGGTAAGGTTTAACTGATCCGAAGTCAAAACAGCAAAGGAACACAAATAAACTTTCCTGTAAGGTTTCACATACCGCAGTGTTCCTGTACTGTTTAGTCCACGTGAAACCTTACTACTGTATTCACATATTTTTACAGTTTTTACTTTAGAACACGATGTGTCTGATTGGTTCATTCAACTTGGCTAAAGGACATCGCTGAAAATCGCAAAAACCATACTTTTAGTGTGCTTAGTACAGACCTACAGATTAACTAATTCAGGGTTCGTGCGACTCCTTGATAATCCTGGAAATATCGTTGAAAATAAAAATGAAATACCAGTCCTGAAGTCTTGAATATGAAATCTTAAAAATTGGTGTATGTATCAATAGGATGAACGGAAAGGAGACAACCGAACTAGAATGATGATGAAACATTAGCCCCGAAATTGGGCGAGTGTGTAGCCTATATTATACATTATATTATTCTTACAACAATTTTGAAAGTTGGGATATGGTTTTGATTTTATTTACGTGTCTAATGGTTGAATACAGCAGGAAGGTTTCACGTGGACTAAACAGTACAAGAACACTACGGTATGTGAAACCTTACAGGAAAGTTTATTTGTGTTCCTTTGCTGTTTTGACTTCGTATCAGTTAAACCTTACCTTAAACATCACACGAGCTCGTTTTTGTTTTCTAATTCGTGATACTTTGACATACCAAGCTAATTGTCTGCATTCGTTGCAAAAGGCATCAGCTTTCTACGACAAATGGTTCAGTCTGTAGAGACCATTGCATAAACTTGTCCTAAGTCCACCACCACCACATAAGACAAAAATGAAACTCATGATTCCAGCTGAAGTCCAGATCTCCAATGTGACGAATCAGAAATTAATAAAAGTTGGTACACATGTTGCCCAAGTCCCATAAGGCTTATATTGTAAATTTCAGTGGAAACTGTTGAACGACGGCGGAGAAATTAAGCTTCCAAATTTCGGCTTTAACATGGGAGACCGAGGTCAAACTAATAAGGATAATGCTGGTGAAGAATGCTGGCTCAGCAGCATCGTTACATTTCTTTATTGTTCTGTGTATGCCTTGGGGCCTTGGCCTTAGGGCTTCGTCGGGCAGATGACCGGGTGCGGTTAACGCTCGCTAAAACCCTTTGACCCTTTGTTGGGGCTTCGTCGGACAGGATGATCTGGGATAATTACGCTTGCTACAAAACACATTGAACCCTTTTGCAGCTGGCGTTTGCTGATTAGCATTTTCCCCTAATTACAATGGCGAAAACAATGTAAAACAATCAAAATGATCGTCCAGGGTCCCGTAACTCCGGAATGGCTCGATCAATTGAAAAAGTGGTCTCTTTGAAGATGTAGGCCAAGGAAATTTCTGGCTTAGATCATGTTTCAGATTTTAGGTAGGCTAGATACAGCAGTGTTATCTGAAATGGTGTCACCCAAGACCAAGACCAAGATCAACCGTAAAACCCAGCAACAAGTGAACAGTTTTCAAATTTACGTGTGGCTCTCAACTTTTACACTTGCACAGAATTGTATAATTTTTGGTGTAATATATATTCAACCATATATATACATCATGCAATAAACGCTTTAAGTGTATATATCCGAATGTAAGGCTGCAATAAAAAAAAAAGCCCTTAAAATCAGAGAAACAAGAAAAACCCAAGTAACGCGTCATTCAGTACTTATACTTCTTTTTTACTGCAATTATTTTGGCACGCCATTGTGTACCAATACACTTTGATTTGTGATCGTCTGTGACAAACAGAAGTTGAACAATAACTTCCCTTATAATCCCTGCATAGCGTTGCCGCGTAGCAGTTCGAACCCTAGACGTCAATTTAAATAACTCTTTCATCCATTATTTCTACGTAATTTCGTTGACTTCCTTCGAGATTAGCTCGTCCAATATTGCATAAAATCGAGTTCGATGACAAATCCAAAGACATCGTCCGCCTTCTTCGGGAATCCGCTTTAAACCTTGAGGTACGATATTCCCGCTTATTCAGGCTTCGCTTCCCCCAATTTTTGATTTTGATACATTCCCGTTTTGCTTTTTATTCCGGACGTCGCATCCCGTTTGGCAATTTCTACGCATGCGCCCAACGGCTGGCTTGATGCGCTTCCATTATTCGACGATCGAATTTTTTGCCTGTTCGGTTTGGGTGAAGAAGGGGAGGGGGAGTAGAAACTGCGTTTCAGTGCTAAAGGGGTAAGCCCAATAAATACGATACAAAATAGGCAATGCAAAGTTATAGAAATGGTTCACAGGCCCTCCCGCATCAATTTTTTTTGTAAGAAATAAAAATAATTGACGCGGCATTAGAGACTTTTCCAAAGTCAACATTAGTCTGCACAGGGCTGGAATAAGGGGGGGGGGGTGCTTTGGGTGCTGAAGCACCGGGCCACAGGCCGAAAAAGAGCCTCAAGGGTGCGTCACGCTCACGGTCACGGGAAAATAAAATAAGGTACCATTTTAAATAAATTATTTATTTTTTACTGTTTTTACAAAAAAATTATCGTCCAAAAAAGGGAAACTTTTTTTTATTGTGGGACAGGAAATGATGATATTTAATTGAAATAATCAAATGTACGATTGAGAAAATTGCAACTGTGTAAGTGCTGTTGTGCTTTACCAATCATATATTTAAAACTTAAGTACAACAGCACTTAAACAGATGCAATTTTCTCAGTTGTACATTTGATTATTTCAATTAAAAATCATCATTTTTTATCCGTGTACATTTTAACAAGTAAAGTGACTGAAACTTCAATCATACAACCCCTTTTTTTTACGGCACACTTGACGTTTTTGTTTGTAATTTCCTGATTTTAATGATTTAACATTTTTGTAGCGCTCGCAACAGTGCTCATTATTCGTTCCTCAATTTGTTCATAAAAGAATTCGGTGAACAGTGTGGATTCAAGTAATTTTAACGGCCTGTCACCCCTTCAGGAGTGCAACCAATCGCAAACGCACGAGTCCTCATTCTCAAAGACGTAAGCGGGTTCGTTCCCATGGAATCGTTCACCTGGTGAGGAGAGTTGGGATTTAAAAGCATTGTTTCGCTTCGCCGTGGTGAGAGACATTTCCTCTTGCCGCAAAGCCGTTCTGCTACAAAACAGAACAAGTTTATTTATCCAGATCAGAAAAGCCGCTAGAAAAGGGATTGGACTTAAGAGGGAGACTGATAGAAGTATGGTTGGTGCGCCGGATGAAAATGGCGTCTGATGACGAATAACATCGCATCACAGTTTTAAATTCGCCGCCCTTCTGCTGCTTAAGCCAGGTGGGTTGGCGCCCGCTGTGTTCCTCAACCGCCCGAAACCGAAGCCAGTTTTACGTCGGTGTTTAATAAATCGAAAAAATAAGTTAAACAAAACAATTCACGCTGATTCAATGCACACAGACTTTGAACAAGTTGATTGCTCCTTAATTTCCACCTGATATATTTAAATGAATATCTGATCGCTGCTTACGCTCAAACCACCATCATAGCTGATGAAAAAATTAATTTGCAGGTGCGGTTTGAGGATTGCTTCCTGATAAATCAATGGACCCACAATTGTCTTACACATAAAAACTATTACTATTATTATTATATTTAATTTTAGGCATTACTTGCAGTGCTTGTTCACCTAAAACAAGACCAACATAAACAAAGGCCCCAAAAATACAATAAAATACCACTAAACCTTTTTGTGTGTATGACAATAATTGTGGCTCCCCGTTGCAATCCTACATAGTAATGTTCACAGAACCAAATGGTGGTCCTACAAAGAGAATAAATTTTAAGCTACTGCCCAATGCAGTCCAAAATTGGTCTGAACTGCACGTCAGCTGGAAGTTGTGAGTCATGCAGTACCTTCCTAAACCACCGAACAGAGCGAACAGAACGCACCACTGTTAGAGACAGTTTGGCTCTAAACGTGACGTCGCGCCTGCGCAGTAACGTTGCGTTAGCCATTTAGTACCTTCCGAAACTGCAATCACAGCGCAGCAAAATCAACAAGCTCAACAGAGCACTCGTTGCGTCATACCTTTAACCTGACCAGACGTGGCTAATTGATTGGACCAGGCTACGCTAATGAAAGAAACCTGGCGCGAGCAATGCAAAATTGCAAACCATCTCGGGGAGGCGGTTGCGGGTGTTTGCCAGTGGTGGAGGTTTTGAGCATGCGCTAGGTACCGGAAACAGATTCGTCGCTGACGATGGTTGACGTAAGCAAGCCACATCAACACGGCTATAGTAGGGAATGAGCTGAACTGTCACCAACAGTGGTGCGTTTGGTTCGTTCTGTTCGGTGTTTTACGAAGGTACTGATGGTAAGGTCCACCGCACGTCCAATCGACGTCCTTTAATGGGCCAGTAGACTTAATTTGGACCTGACCTTTTGGACATTCTGGGGTAGACGTCGTATGTTGTTAGGGTTGTGAATTTAAATCAATAAAGTTAGTTAAGGGGCGTTTACATAGTAACAGATATTTTTGTGTATCCAATACGAATGGGAAAAAATTGAGTGTTGAGGCTATCTATTATGACGGGCATTGAACCACAGAAAGGCTCAGAACACAATCAGTTATGCTTGGTCCCACAGCAATCTGCTGGTCACTCTGCAGAGAGAGCCGGTCGAACCTTTCCAGGGTTCTCGGCCTAACACTTGTGGCTTTCGCTATGTTTGGTGGCCCTTTAAACGCGGCAACAAACGTCTTGAATATTATCGTTGGTAAGGCTCATTCACCACGGTTATCGGTGTGTCAAGACAAAACCTGTGTGCATGCCACCTTGCACATCTAGTCTGATCTCGACGGTTGTGCTTCGGTCGCTTATATGGCGCCGGAGCGACTGTCGAACGGATCAGGCCTGGTTGTGCAATCGTTGTTCAATGCGTGAGGGAAAGCTCCCAAAAGCTAGCCTACCAAGTATGAGGGTTGAGGGTCTTCGGGACGCTCTGCCGACTAACAGGCCTGAGGGCTCCTTGGCCGGCCGGTCTACCCGTCACACATGTGAATAAAAGTGATCAAATAGGCAACCAAACAACCACAACACAACCACGCTATGCCGTAAAACGACGTTTTGAAAGACTATGCCCTCATTTTACAAAAAAATTACAACCTCTCTCACCAGAGCAAACCAATAGCTAAGCAAAAACCCCATGACTACTTCTCACATGCGCAAGCAGAGGAAAGGGAAGAGGTCAAGTGCCTTACGGACAGTTTCTGAAGCGCTTTAGGGACACTTTTATTTATTATTTTTATTGATGCGCTTTGAGTTTTTAGGTTTTTATGGAATTCCAGTTGTTTACTTTGACTTCTTTAGCCGTATTTCTTACTGCTTGATAACGAAGTGAGGATTGTTTCGAAACGCCGCCAATTGTGTATTTTATGTACGCTGTACTGAATTTTTCTATTTTTGATTGTTGCACCTCTCCCACAATAAATATATCGTATAAAGAAAAACCCTTGAGTCCCCCCCCCCACTCCCCTCATGGTCCCCTGGCCACCAACGACGACGTGGCGCTCCCATGGTTTTTATTTACAGTGTCCCTCTTCCCGTAATTAACCATTTGGTGATTTCCCAAACAAGCTTCCATCCAAAGACTGAGGAGGATAATGTAGGCACACTCTAGTTTGTGTGGGCGTGTGGGGTCTGGTTGAAGGGGAGGAAGATGAGCAGTAAACACAACTGGTCAAGATGACCACACCAGCTGCACTCAGATTCGTTCGCGTCACTTGTTCCTTTCAAATTCCAGTGGTCGTGCGGCACTGTCAGGGCTGGAACGACAGTTAGGTCACTTTGAGTTAGGTCGACATGACGTCATAGGTGAAACTGGCGTCATGTGTGGAGTTACCGTCTCCATGTGTGCATTTGGGCACTTATAAACAACAGCAATTATTAGTGCTACGCAGATACATATTTTTATTTATTATTTTTTTGGGGGTCACGCACGAACCTTCACAATATTTGGTTGGTTTGGTATTATATCTTGAGGGTGGCCAATGACCTTAAGTCTACTATTATGATTTATTGGCTCGAACATTTTTGTATCAATGAGCAGTGACATTTGCCGCCATATTGGCACCAGTATGGGTTTTAGAGGGCCTAACTACAAGGTGCACTACATAAAAATGGAGGGAAAAACAACGGAATAGCGGATTTCTTAGGCTTAAAATAACGTTGTTTTCTCCAACAACAAAAAGCGCACGTTTTAGGTCTAAGAAATTACTCTTCACAGCCCTGGCTTCAGTATGACGCCCTTCTGTTTCTCTCTGCAGTGCCCCTTGCAGCTAACCCATTAAGGCTCCAGCATAGAGTTATATACAATAATACTACGTCGTGTCACTGCTCTATTGTCTTCGGGGCTTACGTGAAAATTGCGTTAATTTGCGCTCAGTTGATGTAGTGGTCTGTGATAAATTTCTCCCATAAAAGTACGCCACCAAAGACAGATATCACTGAAACTCCTTGCTCTGCTTCTCATCGGAGGCCCCAAGAAAGAAAACATTTGCAATCCCGTGAGAAAGTCGGTCAAAGTAAGCTGACCCCTTAAGGAAGGGCAAGAATCTTTACATGCTCTTACATTTATCAGTGTTGTTTACATCGCAGTGACATGAGGTCGTGTTGACAAGTAGTACCATCTGTTTATTGTCACAGATGATGTGCTTTGCTTTAACAACTAAATTAACAACTAACAACTACTTGGAACTTTTGAAACATTTAATGCAATCGGCGCCAAGAGTGAAGCAATGAAAAATGCCGTAGGCCTTAATAGTAAAACAACAGTCGAACGTTTTCCTTACAAAGACATTTATTCAACACTTTCTAATTTTCGACACGTCATGGAGGTCAGACCATTATTTTCTAAAAACAGTATTGTCAGCTGAAAATCGGATAGTTTTTGGAGCCATTGTTTTTTATAGTGGTGAATTCCGATCGCAGCAAAGTAAACTTCTACAATTTTCTCACAATATTCCCACTAATATTTAAACAAAAATATATATAGCAACCTGTAAACACTGGCGTTCTTCCTCTTTTTGGAAACATTTTTTCCTTAGACCAACGGCTCCAACAAACCAATTACCAATTAAATAAATGCAGATGCAAACCTATTTACGTTGCCTTTTGGACTTATATGTCAGACTGCCTACGCGGGGAAATCGAACCCACGACCTCTGAAACCGAGGCCAAGGTCCTACCGCTGAGCCACACTGACGCGGCCAAAAGGAAACGTCCATAGGCTGCATTTAACACTTGTATATACCAACAAACCAACACCGAGCATCTCAATATCACCTGCAGCAGGGAATCCAGCATGCAACAGATCCGAAACTACTATTGCAGCGATGGGTTAATTCTAGGATAACCTGCCAGAATTTTTGTGTATTTGCATACTTATTGTTGTTGTGGATTGGAATGCGCTCTGGTTTTACTCTGTATTTTTTTCTAGTTTGTACATTTTTGAGTTGTTATTTTGTTTACAGGGGCGTTTGACCTTTGAGGGTTACTGCTCCGTACCTCTCCTCCAATCCTTTGAACGTTTTTTTTTTATTTTTGAATTAGTATCCTCAAAATAACAGACATCAGTAGCAGTAACGCATCCTCTACAAGTTTGACGAGCTCTCAGCCGAAGCCATGGCGCCATGCAAAAGGAGATAGGGACAATTTTGCTAGGTAATTTCGATCGGAATTTCCTAGGATCTGTTAGATTGTCTATATATTGTCCGCGGCCTATCTTGAGTTCTCCGCAGAACGAACACAGATAATC
>JAHWFP010239057.1:0-37535 GCA_023313725.1 Lithobius niger | reverse complement strand
CACGATGGGGGAGTGATAATGATGACGGTGATGGGGAAGTGAATTATACGGGTGGGGAAAGAAGTAGTGGAAGGATGGGAAAACGACAACAACAGCACGTGATTTTGTTTTTCGTTCCGTCTCTTTGATGTCATAGTGGGTAGTAAAAAGTGTTGACACGACTGATGCGCCAAGCAAATTTATAGTAGTAATGAGAACAACAAAAAAAAAACTTGTTAAGAATGAGATAACCGTAGAGTCAGAGATCTTTAAGAATTACTTCAAGATCATCAAGCTATTTTTAACTTTTGATTGAAGTTGTTTAGACCATTGGTGTAAATTGAAAAGTTATAAGGATTTAATGGCCGAGCGAAGGAAGCGAGCGAGGTCGAATACTCGACTAAATTTGGATTTTGTGTGTCTGTGTGCTTGTCTGTTTTGGAAGCAATAACGTTCGAAATTCCTGTTTCTGATGTGGTTGAAATTTACTGAGAAGGGAGCGTTGGTGTATGAACTTAACGATCGAAGTTTAAATTCCTATATCAAATATCTTAATAAATCAAAGTTTGTCGCAATAGCAACGGGTCTGGCAAGGACCGGGGGGAGGGGGGTCGCTAACAGCCAGCCACAATTATACGCCATTTTCTGTAAAATTAACGTCTTTAAAAGATAAGAAATTAGTTGTATTGAATTTCAACAGTAAGATAAAATGAAAAAAATAAAATAAAACAAAATAAAAGAACGGCCGGGAATGTGAAATAGACCGAGGTGGGGTGGGGACACCAATTCCTTGCCACCAAGGTTAGACCTGCTAGGGACACGACGGTCCCCGATGACATCGCCAAACGTGTTGGTAATTCAGGGGAAGGATGGCTAAGGTGCAAACAAGGGAATATTTAAGTAATGAGGCTAAAAATAAAATAAAAAAATAAAATTAAAAAAATCGTTGTAAACTTGCTAAATTTTTTTTTTGATTTACAAATTAAAAGCAAATGCATCCACATAATGGGATTTGTCGTAATCAAATTGTTAAAAAAAAAAGCGGTTAAATTTGGTGTCCCTCAGGGACCTGTGTTAGGTCCATTATTGTTATTAATCTGTATTAATGATATGTTGGATATTGAATGTAATATGTGCCTTACTCTTTATGCCGATGACGTTTTTATGTTATCTATAAATAGAGACTATGAAGTCATCATCATAAACCATTTACAGATTCAACCTATATTTCCAAGTCAATAAGTTGTTTATTAGCATTGATAAAAGCAGCTTCCTACCGATTGCAACGTCACATACGGAAATGACAACATTATCGCACATAATGAAACATGTAAAAATAAAACTCCTGCTGTTGTAAGCCATTGAAAAATAATTAGTAATGCTCTCATTCTTGGGGAAGAGTTAGACATAAACTGGAAATTTTACAAACACATTGGTAACTTAGTTGGTAGACTAAGTAAAACTATCCCAACTATCTATAAAATTAAAGACGTTTTAAACATCAAAATAAAAAAAGTGATCATTGAAGCCGTGAGTTGATGTGCATTTAAAACAACTTTTGGCACAATGTCAATTAGTCAAATACAACACATACAAAAACTTTATAACAAAGCTGCAAAAATCCTTTTTAAAACTAAGAGCACAACACATATAATGAATATTTATAAGGAAGTCGAACTTTTTACGACTGAACAAACAGTGGTATACAATACCTTAATTAATTTTTATTATTGGACAGAATTTAAACTTGCAATCACTAGAAATATCAGAAATAACAATAAATACCTCATGGAACAACCATGGCTAAATTCCTATGAAAAAAGAGGATTGGAACATCAAATACCGTAACAATACAATAAATTACCGAAAACATTAAGAAATCTAAACAACCAATATACAATCCATAAAGAGTCTAAAAAAAAAAGGCTACTGACAACTTGAAGTGCAAACAACTCATTCGGAATTGAGAAATTAAGGAAGCGTAAACAAATCAATATAAACTGATTGATGTTTGAGTTAGAAATTAGACACTTATTTGATGCAACTGATTTGTGTGTACAACTTGTTAAGTAAAGTATTACGTACATATAGTTACTTTTCGTGATGCTGAATTTCACATGTATTTTTATCAATGCTAAAAAAATAATTGTAATCATGTAGTGACTGTAACTGGTAACTGTTTTAAGCTGCACTGTTTTTAACAATGAAGTGTAAAGAAGTAATGTTCGAGTGTCAAGTATGTGCAACAACCATTTCTTTATAAATTTGTATAATAAAAGGTAAAATGAAACTTAACTTATAAAAGCATGCTTGCACATAGAAATCTAACAGGATTTCGTGCGTTGTACATTTATTTTTTCGATATAAATACAGCTTATTCTCCTGATAACTTCCAAAATGTGGTAAGAATAGTATAATAATAATAATTATTATTATATTATTATTATTATATATATTATTATATTATTATTATATATATTATAATTTATAATATAGGCTACACATTCGCCTACTTTCAGGGGTAAATTTTTCAGCATTCTTCAAGTCAAGTCGTCTCCTTTCCATTCATCCTATTGATGATACCAACACCATTTTTCAAGATTTCAGATTCAAGATTTCAGGACTGATATTTCATTTTTATTTTCAACGATATTTCCAAGTTTTCAAAGAGTCGCACGACCCCTGAATTAATTAATCTATAGGCCTGTACTAGGCACACTAAGACCATGGTTTTTACGATTTTTCAGCGATATCGTTTAGCCAAGTAGAATGCACCAATCAGACGTATCGTGTTCTAAAGTAAAGACTGTAAAAACATGTGTATACAGCAGTAAGGTTTCACGTGGACTAAACAGTACAGGAACACTGCGGTATATGATACTTTACAGGAAAGTTTACTTGTGATCCGTTACTGTTTTGAATCAGTTAAACCTTACCTTAAGCATCAAACGAGTTGGTTTTTTGTTTTCTAATAATGATCTTGATTTTGATCTTTGTTATTAAAGGTATTATTATTAGTTTTAAACAAATTAAATTATTATCATATTATTATAGTGTATGGTAATACTTTTGACTTGAATAATGTCATTCCAAACATTAAAACTATAACGTGGGTTAATTATTGAGCTGAGTGAACGTTTTGTTGGATATCATTTCCAGCTTACTGATTGAGATTATTTTACTTTATACGAATTCAGTTTTATCCTTATTTATTCAGTATATTTTAACAATTTTAAGCTTTCACAGTTGTTAATCTATGCATCTTTTAAAATTGTTCATAAGTTTAGTGTTATTTCAAGTTATCTTTTTAATTAAACCGCAGCATTATGTAGTATTGTTCCTGAGGTGACAGGAGACATGAAAGGGTTGATGGACAGTGTTCTGGCACCAGTTGAGATTCCTCACAGTGATAAGACATAATGTTTCAAATTTTCGTCCACTGGTCCGTCCAAAATCCATCGGCATAATGGGAATAATGGGAAAGTCTGTCTAAATCGGGTGATGAACCCTGGTATAGAAAATGCCTTCTGTCTTTTGTGTTGTGTCGTCTGTCTTGAGATAAACGCGTAAGTGAATGCATGTCTTCCAACGAGGATAGGGTTGGTCAGAGAGATTGACGTGAGGGCAAATGAAGATGTAAACTTTGCCTATCGCTTGGCCACCTGGCCATATCACCTTGATTTTATGGAGTGACTGTTTCACTTTGCAGTTGAGAAGGAATAATATCTAACTCATTTTAAACAATGCAGAAATATCAGGGCCGGGTCAACCCTGATCACATGGGGGTGATATGAACAAGCTGGTGATTTTGGTGTCAAATTGCGTTCATTGAAATCAGTAGTGAATAATGCGTTTGACGGGGAAGATTGACACTTGTCGTTGCTTGTGCAACGTACTTCATGGAAATACTACACATAAGAAACATGCATAAACGACTTGATGCAGTGCAATAACCATGACCAATAAAAATGTCAGAATCATTAGCTACCCCATTATCCTTAAACACTGAATCAGCATAAGTATAAATTACGATTGTCACTACTAATTTAACTTTCATTACCACTGGGATCAAACACATTGTGTTGGTTACCACATTCAGTTTGTACAGTTCCGATCAAAAAAAAAAACGCCTTCGTTATACGGAAGAAATTGCAGGATTAATGTACGTGACTCTGAACGAAAATGTTGATATCTCGAAAACTACTGACAGAACTGAATGAAACAAAAACTGGGTTGCTTATTATGCTATCAACTACATTTCTATACGTATTACATGTAATAGTAAGTAGCCAAATATAATTGGCCGAGCGAGCAGGACGAGTTGATAACTAATAATATATCTCATAAACTACTGGATAGAATTGAATAAAACAAAAACTGGATTAATTGTTATGATATATGCTATATTTCTATACGTTTGACATGCAATATTCAGCAGAAAAATATAATATGCAATCTTTGTTTCATGAAAATCCGTCCAGTAGCTGATTTTCTCCATGGTTGTTATTACGACCGTCGATATAACGAAAAATGGCGATTTTTTTTGACCGGAACTGTACATTGTCATTGACAGGCAACTGGACTATCACTATCAGTTTGCACACTAGTGTCCTGAAAAGAATCATCCTGCCTAGCACTAGCTAAGTGTTGCTTTTTCTCAACCTCAAAACTGTCAATGGCTTTGCTCTGATCGTTTGAAGCATTTGTACATTGTAACATTGTTGTACACTGTGATCAGAGCCATTATTGACTTTTCTTACTTTCATAAAAACTCACGTATACTGCTGGTCCCACGGAAGCATCGATGATGATGGAATTTCTGGCGACAGTGCAGGATCGCTACAGGACACGTCAATGTCCGTCGGGGAATTTGTCGCTTGTGCTTTATGTTCTCTGGTTACTTCCAAAACTTTTAAGAGCACTGTAGAAGCGACCGTTGTCATGACATCTGTTGTGACAGTTTTTGTAGTTGTCATGTTTGTCCACGAATCAGTTGGTTCTATGTTTGTCTCCAAATTCAGAGTCCACTAACCCCAAAGACGGTGTAAATTGATGTAGAACACTGTAATTTTTTGAAATACTGAATTCCCTTTCACAGTTAGCAGAATTATACATCCTTCCGTTATTGTTCCTCTTGAAATTTCTTTTCCAATGATACCAAACATAACCGGAAGTGGTACTGATAAATCATGAATAGTAATGGAAATAATAGGGTGATAGTACAGTGACTAAAATTGAAGAAATTGTTAAATTTGGTATGGATGCCTATGAAGGATAACTGGGAAAAGAAAGCTATGTTAGTAAGTTAAGTGACTTAATCCACAAAAAAACGTTTTTTGGCTGTAACTCCTTAACCGTCAACAAATCAAAAGCATAATGTGAATCAAAAAGGTTCATCACACAATTCTGGACATGAAAGGTGATATATATCTTTTACGTAAATGCAATCCTTGAACCACAAAATCGTATTTAAAGTATATCACCCTTAAATTATGCGAACGCTCCTTTTTTTTAATTGGCTGTTACAGTGATTTTCGTGTTGATAAAGTGCTCTAATAGCCCGAAATGGACATGCTTCGGATGTTCTTAAAAGTTGCGATCTAGTCTTTCCATCAATCCTTAATGGAAATACTTGTTTAATTTAAATAAGGATCGTCCTAAACCCATTTAAAGGTGAAGAGGTGATGACGTAGCGGCGAAAGCGTATGGTGATTGTCGAATTCAAAGTGGTTTTGCGGTCCCTCTAATACTCTGAAATACACATGCTTCGGAATTTCTGAAAGGCTGGGACCTATTAACTCCATCAATTCTACCCATAATTATTTCGCTTAGATAGGGACCGACCTACGCCGGTTTAAAGGTGTAGCTGTGTAGCTGTAGGTTAAAGGTGTAGCGACTAGTTTCAATTCCAACGTCCCATTGTATTGCTCATATATTTTGTATTTCGATCTGAGCTAAACGCATTCGGTATAGGATTGATGGAAAGAATAGATCCCAACCTTTCAGCAAATCCTATGTACGTCCATTTCAGACTTAACTGAGCTCACAAGAGCACTTTGAACACGAAAATCACTATAACAACCAATTGAAAAAAGGAGCATTCGCTCGAATTAAGCGCGATATACTTTCAATACAATTTTGCGGTTCAAGGGTTGCTTCTATAAAAGATGTATATCACCTTTCCTATCTACAATTTGTGTGCTGAACTTTTTTGCTTCACATTATGCTTTTGATTTGTTGACAGTTAAAGTGTTATTCGGCCAAAAAAAAAAAACTTTTTTAGGGGGGGTTAGTCACAAAGGGGGGGGGGGGGATATTTGAACTTGCTATCACAACTTTTTTTTCCAGTTGCCCTTCTTGTGCATCCATACCAAATTTAATGCTTTTCATACGAAATGAACCATTACTCTAATTTTGGGCACTACACAGGGCGAGTCAAATCCCTTGCACCCTACCAAAAGCCCTACAGCATTGGAATTACGAACCTGACTCACAGGACTTTATTTCGTCCCTAAGACGGGGATCACTTCATGCGCTTGCGTTGGGGCGCCCTGTCATCCTCAACCCCCAGATATAAAATTTAATTTTGTTCCTGTGATAGTTTTGTATGGCCCAGTCAACGTGATCGCCGAAAACAGCATACTAATTGGACAAACGGGATGCGTTTTATTACATATTAACCCTAAGGTTTGACCCTAAGATGGGGGCCACTGCATGAGCTTGCATTGGGGCCATGCTCCCCCCCCCTCCCTTTCAAACCCGCAGATGCAAAGTTTATCTTTGTTCCTTAAACTAAACAGAAAAAAAAACCCATGGTTGGGCAGTTGATTGGGAAAGTTCAAGTAATACCTCTCAAGATATAAGCCATTTTCACCGCCCCCCCCCCCAACCCCTCGTCATCAATCGGCATCAATTGACGAACAGGCGCAGGTGATAGTGCCAGCGCTCTTTAATTTATGGGTGGGGTCAGGAATCAACTACCCAACCCAGGGGTGTTAGTCATGTTTATTGTAGAAATACATTTAGTAACTAGGGGGTTGAGGGGGGGGGGGGAAGGTGCCCCAGTGCTGCATCCCCCCCCCATATTAGAGAGAAACCCTTCGTCCTATGTGTCAGGCCTGTAATCTCAGTACCGTGGGACCTTTGGTGAGTGCACCCGCACCGGACAATTTTCCGGACCGAGCAGGTAAGCCCTTTTGTGGGCGTGGGAGCTACATTGAAGATGCAATAAAATGCATTTCGTCTATCCAATTAGCATGCCGTTTCGGCGACTACGTTGGGTGGACCATGCGCATATTTCCCCAATTGGAACCAAACGTCTATTTTTCACAGGAACAAAGTTACATTTTATATCCGAGGGTTGAGTGGGGGCAGGGCACCCCAACGCAAGCTCAGTGGGTGGCCCCCATCTTAGGGACGAAACAAAGTCCTATGGGTCAGGTGCGTAATTCCAATGCTGTGGGGCTTTCAGTGGGGTGCAAGGGACTTTTGACACCCTGCATAACCCTGTTTCCTGTTACGTCATATACTATGTGACGCGATGCCTGCTACGAGATAAACCAAGCAGGCAGGCAGTCACTGAGAAGCTACCCGTAAAACTGCTTCACCGCGCATCAATAGAGTAGGTCCAAGAGTGTCTAAATGCAGACATCTTCGCGTAGGCGCAGATGGCTTGTTAACCTCGCGCCTATAAAACACGAGGTTAAATGACAATCCAGATGAGAACCTCCACGCGCACGCCAGTGTGTGAATGGGACCTCTCAGCTAGACAACTAAAACGAGAATGAAAACGACGTACAAATCGATAGCTAAAGAAGCCGTGGAACGTGAGGCCGAAACTGCATTCCACTAGTCGAACTAGTCTGGGTTGCCGTACCTGGGCAAGAAAAGGAGCATCTGAAGCCGAACCATTAAATCTGTGTGGTCTCAGTACTTCCGACCATAACCATATTACACATATAGTGCATCATGATTCATTAATACCACTTCCGGTAGTACCATTTCCGGAAATTTCAAGAGGAACAATAAAGGCAGGGGGATACAATTTCGCTAATGTGAAAGGGGAATTCTAAGTGTCATGTTCAAATGGAATGGTGTCTTTTCACTAACACGTTAGTACCACTTTCGGTAGTTACTTCCGGTTATGTTTGGTAACATTGGAAACGAAATTTCAGGAGGAACAATAAAGGAAGGGTGTATAATTTTGCTAACTGTGAAAGGGAATTCAGTATTTCAATAAATAAGAGTAAAAGTTTCGAATTTGGACGCCGTTTTGGAAAAATGGCGTCTTTCCACCAATCATATTTTGGTAGACTTTTGATGTGTTATTTACGACAGTTTTCAAGGGCGAAAGCTGTTGGTTTCTTGTTTGTACTAATTACTTCAAGGTAAAATCATAAATTCAGGCACCTAATCTGTATTTGTCGACAATGGCGAGCTTCTAAAGCTCCATGCTCTTTATTTATTACAAGCTTATTAATAAAAGGGCCTTAGGGCTTCTGGCAGATGACCAGGAGTGCTTAACGCCCGTTAAACCCTTTAAAACCCTTTGAATAAAAGCAGGATAGGGGATTATGTACCTCTTGGCAACCACTACGAACAGAAACGAAACGCGACGAAAAGCGTGCTGTGTGAGGATTGCCTGGAAACCCGAGCACAGCGAGCAAAGAACAACCAAGTGAGTAACCTTCAAGCACGAGGACACGACGTCGAATCGTGTTCCATGTACACAGATGTGACTGTAAAAAAACGGTTCCGACAGCGTTCATACTGGTTGGTTCTCAAGGATAGAGGATGTATACGAAGCAGGTATTACAATTTTCAGTCAGTGGGGGAAAATATGTCACTAAGCGGATATTTTTTTTTACATCCGGTAGGACGCAAAAACATTTTTTTTTTTTACATTTACTCTCAGGTTTTATACACCAGAATTCCTTTTAAACGTCGAAACAATCCAACAGCTTCAGGAACGCGTTTGTGCCAGTGAAAATGATTTTGCCAGATTAGCAAGTTTGGGCGCACGGTCCAGCGTTAGAAATTATTAGACCAAACGGGAAATAACCTAGTCTGCCTTTGGGGCCCGTTCGTCTGACGGGTAAAAAACACTTTGTGCCAACTCTAAAATGGTCGCACATAACTGCGAGTTTTGGAACAAGCCATCAAAGCAACAATGAAAGAAGTTCAGCTGGATTGCAATAAAGAAAATAACCAACCCGAATTCAAAATTTCCAAGCAAAACGCAAAATGGAGATCAAATTGAAATGGTTACTTGTTCTCTCCGAGCCACGAATCAGTTTTTTTTAATGGTTTCGTTCTGCCTCCAGTCATCTGAAACAAACAAACATACAAACATTCTTTGGTGTTGAACGACGTTAGAAATAAAAAGAAAAACTCTAGTCTGAAAAGAGAGTGTAACTGTGTGCTATGACTTTGCCAGGGTCCCCTTTCTAGTTGTCAATGAGATCATATAGGTGGGTAAGCTGAGTTCTACTGCTGCTTAGCTGCCATCACTACTAAAGAAACCGTGCCTACTTACACACACTCCATTAGTTTCTGTAGTAATTCAAGCACACAGTCAGTGATGCATAAAAACAAATGCTTCTAGGGTGAAGCGGTGGAAACTTGATGGAAAATTACGATCGGAAATAGACTTTTTAGCTACCTCCATATCTTAACAAATTTAGAAAAAATCTAAGTGAGTTACAGCTGCCATCTCATTATCTCATCATCTTATCTCACCTCATAATGCCTGCCATTTTTCTTTACACAAGTTATGTCGACGACTACTACAAACAAGTCATTTCCTCCGAATTTCTAGCCGTGCTTTCCTCTAACAATCGATGATGGTGTCGAGACTATTTTAAATGAAGCTAATATGTGTCGTTAACGAAGTCCTTTTGTTTTAAGGCTGCTTGTATTGTGTTCTTGTAGTGTTACAATGCGACGATCAAACGTTATTACTTAATAATAATACTAATAATAATACGCTTTATTGTAGCATGTGAAAATACATGTGATCAACAAAATCCTGGGGTCAAAATTTATTGCGCCACAAAGGGCAAGGTTTCTTAAAAAAAAAATCAATTTCTTTGAGTCACAGGTGAGCCGAAGCAATTTAATGCTCGTGTGATTGAACATTACCAGGCTTTTTTGAGAAGAAGAAATATCTGTTAAAAGAAGGAGCCAACCCACGGATTTGAACCGGGAAACCTCCGATCATCGTAGGAGCCAAAAGATTGTCTAGAATTGGCCGGAATACCATAGCCGCTGAAGGAGCGTGGTAGCCTCTCACGCTACCCTGGCCGGCAGTTCCAGGGGTTCGACCAGATCCGCAAACCTACAGCAACCAGGCTGATCTCTCATCAATTAGTCACGATGACTACGTGTTACATTATCAGCAGACAGTGGCAAAATCTAAAAGTAAACAAGAAAATAGGATAGTGGGGGTTGGGGTTGGGGGAAGAAAGCGAAGGAAAGGAAAAGAGTGGGAGAGGGATGGTCAGTGGTGACCAAGTTATGAGTTAAAAATGTGACGCAATAAAAGTGCTTTGAAAGCTCCAACACTAGGACAAGTTTTAATGACTTCGGTCAAATCATTCCACAACTTCATGGTTTGAACCAGATACGACAGTTGGTGTTTAGTAGTGCGACAGCAACGGGAATGGAAGGGGCGGCCATGACTAAATCTTGTTGGAGAACTATGATCAGCCAGTGCAGAATTAAATAAGGTAAACAAGTAAGATGGTTCTTTGTGAGAGCTGCGTTACGAGAATTGAGTTACGTCGAGAAAGCCTATAAGCTCTAAGAAAGCAACAATATTTTAATTTGCCGTATTTTTTAGCTCATTTTTGGTATCTGAATCTAATGGTGAAAACAGTTTGTCTCTATTTGGTACGATTCTCAAGTTGAAAAAGGCGACGGACGGAGGGACAGAGTCGTTGCAACAGTATTCTCAGCCGTTCGGCTGTACAGAAGACTAAAACGGGCCCTCATGCCCCACTCCCCACGCGGTACATCTTTACACTGGTTGGGGAGTTGGGAATGAGGGCCCGTTCTTTACACTGGAGAGTTTACGAACCAAAACTTGTCATATATACACCTAAGAATTTGATTAGTTCCTCTTTCTCCAGACATTCACAACTGGTCTCAACGGAGTAACCGCCAATATGCGTGGTCAAGTAACCCATACAACCCCCACACAGAGTTATCTCTTGCTTGTCCCATCATGTGCGTTCTCTTGTTATTTATAAAAGAAAATCTCAGAACGAAAAGCTATTGTCGTTCTCGAATCATCCGTAGCACGCTCTTACAATTCTTCCTGCGCCTGAACACTAATACGATTAGGATTTCAATGTTTCTGTTTACCGCCAGCATTCGAACTTTGTAATTACGGATAAGCTCATTGAACATCTAAATTGCTGCCTTTGTATGGCTTCAAGTTTTGTTTAGCAAGAGGGACAGCCTCTGCATTGTGAATAATCTAATCCTTTGGCATCGTGTTGTAAGCGATGGAAATTGAAACAAAATCCAGATACGCCTCTCTAGAGTTGAAGGGGGAACGTGAGCTGAACAATCCGAATGAATAGAAAAGTGATTTGAATGATGACATACAAATGATGGGCTCGTAATAAATGACGAACTCAGAGTAGCATCGAGTAAAGAATCTGCAAGTGATTAAAAAGCCCTTGAAAGTCATATAGTTGAATTTTTGTTTATCAATGATCTTAAATCATTTATGGAAGACTTGACGCGCGTGCATTTAGGTGTTGTTTTGTGTGTCAAGTTTTTTAGTGTACATTAATTTTTTTATTAATTTCCCTAAATTAATTCCATGTGGTGTATGGTTAACTTTCGTATTTATTTTTATTATTTAAATTAAATAATGGGTAGTACGAAGTACTAACGTACTTGTTTGTGCTGACAACAAGGTGACAACAACAGTTGAGCTATTATTTTACACATCTACATTAACATTTTACTTAACAGTTAAACATTCATTTATCTTAATCACGTATTTACATTAACAGTTTACTTAAGTATCAAACATTCATCCCTCCCATTTATTTACTTAGCTCATATTGTAATATTATATACTAAACAAAGTGACAAAAACCACAAGTTTGGAAACTCTTTAGAGTGAATAAAATAACTTGTATGCTACCTGATTTATTTATTTATTTATCATTTTGTTTATTTACTAAGTAGCTTTTAATGTTCCGAACGACGCAATTTTGTGACATTCCCGAGGTAATTTATTAAAAATGAAAGGAGTAAAATACTTTGAAGCAATAATTTCGGAAAAATGTCTACAAAGTGATAATTTGTGTCGAACTGATTCAGCTTGTAGGCTACTGTTATTCCTTAGAGTTCTTAAATGATTTTCCATTTCAAAATAGTTTTGTGTTATAATCAAGTAGTATCTTAGGCTATCGATGTTTAAGAATTTTGTGATAAAATTTAACTTTCTTAACGTTTTTTTTTTTTTTTGCTGTCCTGAAAAAGAACACGAATAATTTAACTTTGTATTTTCTGCACATGTCTCAATAATGTATTGTTTGTTAAGCCATAAACTTCAATACCATACCTTAGGTGTGATTTGACCAGTGCATCATACAGCAGCTTTCGATTTTTAAGTAAAACATGATTTCAAGTCAAATAAATCGCTGTTAATCAGGAGCGCTTGCTCAGTAAGGTTTCATTGAAGTTTTAGTTGCAACAACACATTCATGTGACGGTTTTTTTTAAGTTTAGCAACCTTTCTACAGAGCGGACTGTCTGTATTCTCTTTTGGGGCGATAGGTACTCTCCAGCTGTAATACCCATGTCCTAAGGTATTTTTTCCTTCGAAATATTAGAAATAAGCAAGGTCTAAAAACAGCTAGCTCCAGCTAAGTCAGAAAAGCTGGAAAGTTTTCGATGCAGAGCTCATGATCCATAATTATTGCTCCATGCTGAACAATTGGTCCTTAGTTGTTAAAACCTAAAACAATAGTGTGTGTTTCGTTCGTCGTCACTGTTATGCTTGATAGTTCTAGAGCAAGTGAATTGTTTCCGTTTCCATTATTATTTTAATGTATAGTTGCTGTTTTGCTGTGAGTTCTTGTTTAATTGTTTTGTGGGGCAGACGACCCTACGAGGGGAGGGGGGGGGGCATGGCTCCCTAAATAAATCTAATCTAATGGGTTAACAAGTGAAGTAAAAACAAATAATTATTAGGGTTTGTATATGAATTTCTTTAGTAAAGCGTTTACGCCATTTTTTATAGGTAAGGCACCATGAAAAAAAAAAGAGAAACATTCCTAAAATCAGCGAAGCAGAAAAACATTACGCAAGGTGTGGTACTAACAAAGAGTAGGGACGACGCTGGAGTCGAACATCACCAACCAAGCGTTGCTTATATTTTGTGTTAGTACCACACCTTGCACAGTGTTTTCTTTTTTTCACTGATTTTAGGGATGTGTTTCCTTTTTACGGTGCCTTACATATAAAAAATGACCTAAAAACTTTACTAAAAAAAATGTGAGTGAGTTAGCATTTTTATACACCAATAGTTATTATAAGGATTAAAGTAATATGCACAGCACCTGGGTTTGCATGGGTTTACAAAATAATGGCAAAAGACTTTTTCGTTTTTTCCGAATTTTCGTTTTCGTCCGGTGGATACGTCCCCAAATTTGATGAAATTTTCAATTTTTCCATATCTAGCTGACCCTGGTGCAATATAGGCTGTGTAACACATGCTGTTTACAGTGCGTTATATCAGCTGCCCTGCAGAATTAACCTGCTGGTCCACTGTCCGGTACCACAACGTAGCATCTTCTAGGGTCTTGCATTTGGTTAGACTGCTGTACTTGGGCCATTTTAATGCAGTGAAGCTAAAAAGCCATCGTTGAAATGACATTGTGTGCTTCGTCAGCCTCTGTCCTAAAGGCCATTGTTTGACGGATCCGATCGGCACAGTGGTAAAGGCGGTAGCCATTACTGTAAGGTTTGACTCCACCTCCCCATGTTAAGCCGAAATGTAATGCTTAAGATACGGTTTAACTCATCCGAAATCAAGACAGCAAAGAAACACAAATAACCTTCCTGTAAGGTATCAAATACTTCAGTGTTGCTGTACTGTTTAGTCCACGTGAAACCTTACTGCTGTATCCAACCATTATACACGTAAGTACAATTAAAGCCAGAGCCGATGTTTCAAAACTTTTCATGCCCAACCAAAAGAAGAATGTACACCTACACACTCTACTACTTTCTTGGCTAAATTTAGCAGTGGTCTTCAGTCAGGTCGGTTTTTAGGGTTCATTTTTTATTTTGAATTCTTTTGAGCTAGGATTGATTCTAGTTATATGTAACTGCAAGTATGACAGATTGCGTAAATACCAATACCGAAAGCCAACGATTGTACAGTTTTAAGTGCTACATATTTCAGCAATAGAAATTAAGAAAGAAGGCAATACGCTAAATTTGCTGGTTAATAGGGTTAACCTCGGCGGCCTTTCCTTAATCACTACTTTCGAGGCCGACCCTTTTTGGAAACTTAGCATCTTCTCGTATACCTGTTTTGGTATTGGGCGGATATCACAACTTTCATTGGACTTATATCACACGAATCATACCGCCATGATGGCGCCATGTATACTTTCACTGGGAAAATGTTAATAGGGCCTATTGCAATTTTGTTAACATGATTAAGAAGATACCTTAATCTTCTGAATGGTTGACTTTTTCAAGTCTTATCTATCTTCACTTCTTTCTTCTTTCTGTACCTTCATCGATAATCTCGGCATAATAACCTTATTAACCGGCAAACTTAGCACATTGCGCTCGTCTTTAATTTTTAGTGTTAGGATTGACTATAATTATCTGAAAATATGGCTAACTGCGTAAATGTCAATGTCGGAGCCATAGGATTGTACAGTTCAACATGTTTCAGCAGTCTAAAAAAGTTGTTGTACAACAAATTTAAAGAAGATAGCAATACGCCATGTTTACTGGTTAATAGGGCTAACCTTGGCGGCATTTCCCTGGTTGAATGATATCACTACTTTCAAAGCCGACACTTTTTAGAAACTTGGCGGCTTCTCTTATACCAGTTTTTGTTCTGGGTGGATATCACAACTTTCATAAGATTTAGATCACACGAAACATCACGCATGTCTCCATGCACACTTTCACTGGGAAAATGTTGACATATTTATGGAATTCGTTAAGGTGATTAAGAAGATACAAAAAAATGGAAGTCGTCGAATTAACATCCTTTTCAACTGTTTAGGTTGTCTCAGGATGGAGAGGAATAATTTTGCTAGGAAATACCTACGATTTTTTGTATGGCACAATTGACACGTGTATGAGTGCATTTCCGGGGCTCTTGGGTCTTCTCCTTCAGAATGTAGAGAGGTGGCCGAAGCCATAAGATAGATTAGAAGAAGAAACTTGTCTTGGGTGGCTATAACAACTTTCGTTGGATTTTTTCAGGTCCTATCTGCCTTTATCTATACAGTCGTTTTTTTTTTTTTATCTTTATCTATAACAAAGTTTGTTTGTTGCACGGTGATACAGCGTGCCCTGTCAGGTGAAATGAAGCCGATGCAACTGAGCACGCTACCCTCTTACATCATCAAAAAAAATAATTACTAACAAAAACGTCAAGTGTGCTGTAAAAAAAGGGGTTATATGATTGAAGTTTCACTTTCCTTGTCAAAATGTACACGAATAAAATTTGGATGATTTTTAAGTGCGTAGCAAGAAGCAACTGACATAATTTGCACTACCAATGTTTCATCAGTTTTCTAAAGACCTACTTCTTTAAAAAGCCCATTTTGGGGAACCCCCAGGTCTGGCCAGCTAAAAATGTTTCTTTTGCCAAGGAAAACATACTTAACCTGTTAATTTTTGCACTACATTGATCCTCAATGTTGTTTCCCTAGAGGTTTCTTGACTACATATAGCCGCCCGCTTGCAACCCCACTGCATCTGGACGGCGCAGCCCTCCTCTGTAAAAGCGAGAGCGTGAACGCTTTCGTCATTCATTTTCCTCTCAATGTGTCAGGCGGTGACTCGAGAGGGGAGGCAGGACAGGTTTGGTTAAGTATGTTTTCCTTGGCAAAAGAAACCATTTCTAGCCGGCCAGGCCTGGGGGGGGGGGGGGGGCCGGCAAAATGGGCTTTCTTTTTGCCCTGGAAAACATCTTAACTTGTTAATTTTTGCATTAACAGGAGACCTCGTCAAAGATAGGTGGCGGGCACCGCCTTGACGGGCGCCCTGGGTTGCAAGCAGGCTTTCTCCCCAAAAAATGTATCTGAAAAAAAAAGTTGCGCTTTATTCAGCACGTAGGTGATGAAACAGGAATTTGGGCTCTTTCGTGGTATTTGGTGGCCCTGAAAAGGACCTTTGGTTTGGAGGATGGGTCTTGCTTCTTTCTATGGATGTCTTGCTTCCGTCAAAGGGATGGCTTGCTTCTGCTCGTTCCCCCCTGTGGGCTGGGGGTAGAATAAGCCCACCGTACCCCTGCGTGTCGTAGAAAGCGACTAAAAAGGAACCCAAGATCACGGTCTGCTAGTGTGCCAAGGGTCTGCATGGCGGAGGGTTTTTTGTCCATCTTGAACACTAGCAACCTCAACACTACGGTTTGCGAGTGCGCCTACGGTGTGTGTGGCGGACAGGTTTAACACCCGTCGCAAGCACTTGTCGGAAAGAGGTGAAGGGACATCCGGACAAACCGGGCCCGGGGTGGCTGCTTAGAGGATGTTTGGTGGTGTGAATCCCCTTTTGGGTTTGATTCCAATTCGCCCGTTCTGGCCACTGGGCTTTTCATCCTCATCCCCCAGCATGTTGGCCGTGTGCTGCAACCTAGTAATCCGTGGAGGCGGAGATCCTGGCTTTAGGGCTTTGGCTCCTTATTCCGGAGGACGGGTGGCCTGGGCGAGCCGGCCTAAGGTCAATCGGCCATGACTTTTCGGGTCCTGTCGATGTGGGGAGGTGGCTTGTGCTGTATCCATCTGCATCACGGACCCGAACTGTTTGGGTTATCGACGGAGGTGGTGTGTACGGCTTCCTTCGTGGCCTCGCCTCTCGGCATGCTTAGGCTGCCACCTCACCGAGATAGACGGCGGTGTTAGCTTCCTGGTGCAGGGCCCTGGATGTGCGGCTTCCGGCCCTGCATCACCCGAGTGCCGCGCGGGGTTTTCTTTTCTGGGGGGCGCATCGCCGCGACTTCTTTTTGCTCTACATGGCAACTACTTCCCCCCCCCTTCCCCGATGAAATTTCTTCCCCCCAAAATTCTTCCCCTCCTCGCCGCACTAGCAAGCCCCAGAGGAGGGAACCCGAGATGGTTGGGCCTGGTGCCCAGTTGCCAGACTTTAGTAAGAGTTGGGGCCAGGTCCCGAAGTTCCTGGTGGTGACAGGCGAGGGCCGAGATGTTACGCAACTCGGTCCATTCGCTGTTCACAAGGCTCTGAAGGGAATCTGTGGTTCTGATCCGAAGAGTGTCTCTCGGCTCCGTGCTGGGGGATACCTTGTGGAGGTTGCAGACGATGGTCAGGCGAAGAGGCTTTTAAAAGCGAGTGCACTGGGATCATGCCCAGTGCATGTCGAGCATTTGAACAGCAGCAAGGGGGTCGTGACATGCTTTGATTTGAGGGGTCTCACAGATGATGCCATCCTGGACGAACTCAAGTCAGGCGGTCAGGGGGTGAGGCGTTTGACACGGAAAGGCGAGAATGGTGCCCAGCCAACTGACACCTTTTTCCTGACCTTTGATACGCCAGTTGCACCGCAGCACATTACTGCTGGTTACCTGCGCTTGAAGGTCAGGAGTTATGTTCCGAATCCGATGCGGTGTTTCCGCTGTCAACGCTTCGGCCATACCAGCGGCTCGTGTAAAGGTAGGCCTACCTGTGTTTCCTGTGCTCAGGCAGCCCATGAAGGTGCTGACTGTGCTGGCGCGAAGCAGTGCGTCAACTGCGGTGGTCAGCACCAAGCCTCTTCACGGGACTGTCGTGTTTATGTTGACGAACGTCAAGTGCAGGAACTAAAGGTGAAGGACGGGCTTTCCTACTCGGAGGCCTGAAAGAAAGCCAAGGCATCGGCACCGGCAATGACTCGTTCTTTTGCGCAGGTGTGCAGTGCGCCAATGCCTGGCCCAGTTAGTGAGTCTGCTGATTTCGCAGATTTACGCGCTGAGCTCAGGTCTTTGACGAGGACGGTGGGCAAACTTATTACTTTGTTGACCCAGCAACATCCATCTCTGCAGGGTCTTTTGGGTCCTTCGGACCCGGTTGCGCCTTGCCGTCTACATCTGCCCAGCCTGCAAATGCTTCTGCTCCTGCTGCTGTTCCTGCTGCTGCAACTGTTCCAACCGTTCCCAGGCAGGTTAAATCTTCAGCTAAACCTCCGCCTGCCCTGAGTGAACCACAGAAAACGTTGAAGAAGAAGGCTCCTGCTGGTTAAGCCTCAACACCACCCGTGAGGACGTCGCCACCAGGAGAGAAGGTGAAACGGTCGTTGAACGGCCAGCTTGCTGAGGTGTCCGTTGTGTCCCCTCAACATCTTGATACTACTTTGCCCATGGAGTAGGGAGAGATTTCCTGTTTCAATTCTCCGGAACTTTTTCCTCCTTCCGAGGACAACTTCATTCTGAACCTCACTCCATCTTTTGATTCGGGTGAGGATTCGGATGTTTTCGGATCGCCCAGAGGAGGAGTTGAGGAGAATGATTCAGTCTTCAGCCCGCCCTAATGCCTGCGTATGCCATCGTTCAGTGGAACTGCCAAAGTTATCGGACCCATGCCGAAGAGCTGCGGCTGCTTTTGTCGCATTGGCGACCTCTGTGCTGCTGTCTACAGGAAACCTGCTTTAAGGCGTCAGATAATCCGGTTGTTCGAGGTTATTCTGTCTACCGTCTGGATGCTGACCCTGTGCCACGTGCACATGGTGGTGTTGCAGTGCTGGTTCAACACTCTCAGCCACATGCTAGTGTGCCTCTGCACACTAGGCTTCAGGCGGTAGCAGTTAGAGTTTCTTTCCACTTCGATATTACTGTCTGTTCGCTTTATTTGCCACCAGATGAGGTCTTTGGGGTTGGTGACCTGGAGGACCTGGTCCGCCAGCTTCCTGCCCCTTTTCTGTTGCTGGGCGACTTTAACAGCCACCACGTCCAGTGGGGGGGGACCTCATACAGACAACAAAGGGAGGATCCTTGAGGAGTGGATGCAGAGGGGGTCCGTCTGTATCCTGAACGATGGAGCCATGACTCACTGTAACCTGGCCACGGGCAATTGGTCAGCGGTGGACTTCTGTTAGCTAGCCATCCCAGTTCATTTCACTTGGGCTGTCACTGCCGATCTGCATGGGAGCGATCACCTCCCCATTGTGTTGTTCACAACACGAGGGGGTTCTGTGGCCTCCAGGCCAGCTCGGTGGGCGCTTAAACGAGCTGAGTGGTCAGCCTTTGCTGGGGCTGCAGTATTTCAGCGTGCGGTTGAGGACTTTTCTGATGTGGATGAACTTTCCACTCATTTCACTGATGTGGTCCTTGCTGCTGCTCATGCTACTGTCCCGCGTACGTCCACGCAGCCGAGATGAGTTCCTGTTCCGTGGTGGACACCAGCTTGCGGACTGGCTATTCAGGCCTGCAGGCCTGCTTTGCGTGCATTTACGGTGAGCCCCACTACTGAAAACTTTGTAGCCTTTAAACGCTGCCGTGCCCGTGCCCGGTATGTTATCTTTGAGGCTAGGCGTGCTTCGTGGTTGGCTTATATATTTCGTCAATCACGCGCTCCACACCTTCTCGGCAAGTGTGGATGAAGGTGCGCCAGATCTCGGGGAAGAGCATGCCTTCCCTGGTGTCGCAGTTAAAGGTAGCGAATGCCGTGATCTCTTCTGTGCCGGATATCGCCGATTGTCTTGGGTCTGCTTTTGCGCGGGTCTCGAGTGATGACCATTATGATCCTGGTTTCCTCGGGATTAAGCGTAGAGAAGAGGCTCACTCTCTTGACTTTCGCTCCGATAGGCTAGAGGAGTACAATTTGCCGTTTACCTGGCAGGAATTTGTTTCAGCTTTGTCCAAGTCGCATGACTCCGCCCTGGGGCCTGATGATGTTCACTATCAACTGTTGAAACATCTGCCTCTTCCCTCCCGGCAGTTCTTGCTGGGGATGTTCAACCCTGTGTGGGCAGAGGGTTCTATTCCAGCAGCGTGGAGGACAGCCGTGGTCATCCCGATTGTAAAACCGGGCAAAGGCCCTACTTCTCCTTCCAGTTATCGCCCAATCGCTCTGGCTAGCTGTGTCTGTAAACTTATGGAACGGATGGTCAGTGAGCGGTTGGTCTGGGTGTTGGAATCACGGGGATTCTTATCTGCGTCCCAGTGTGGCTTTCGAAGGTTTCGGTCGACTATCGATCATCTAGTTGCCCTTGAATCGGATGTGAGGGAGGCCTTCCGCTTGCGTCAACATCTGGTTCAGGTTTTCTTTGACTTGGAGAAGGTTTATGATACGACCTGGCGTTATGGGATTCTCTGTAATCTCTATGACTGTGGCTTGAGGGGAGAGATGCCACTGTTGCTTTCCGCTTACCTCTCGGGCCGTTCTTTTCGCGTTCGTGTCGGGGCGACGCTTATCCGCCCGTTTGTCTTAGAGAATGGTGTGCCTCAAGGTGGTGTTCTTACTGTCATCTTGTTTGCTATTGGGATCAACCCCATTGCTCAGCAGGCCGCTGTTCCCCAGTCATTGTTTGTCGATGACTTCGGCCTGCGCTTTCGGGCAGCTCGCATGCAGACCTGCGAGCGGCAGCTACAGCTGGCGATTAACAAAGTCCAGACCTGGGCGGTCAGTAATGGTTTCCGGTTTTCTCCGGACAAGACTGTGTGCGTCTACTTTTGCCGCCAACGAACACTGCATCCAGATCCTCGCTTGTACTTGGGACAGGCACAGATTCCTGTTGTCCCACATGCACGTTTCCTGGGTCTGGTGTTCGATTCCAGGTTATCTTGGCTTCCACACTTGCGTCAACTTAAGGACAAGGCTTTGCAGGCGCTTAACATCTTGCGGCTTCTGTCGGGCACTTCATGGGGTGCCGATCGCACTGCCATGTTGCGCCTCTACCGAGCCCTTGTCCGCAGCAAACTTGAATATGCGTGCATGGCCTATGGTTCAGCTAGTGACTCGACTCTCCAGATGTTGGACACTGTGCATCACAGTGGCCTGCGTCTGGCGACTGGGGCATTTCGAACGTCTCCAGTGGTCAGCCTCTATGCTGAGGCCTCGGAGCCACCTTTGTCCATTCGTCGGCGACAGCTTGTTATTCAGTATGCTGTGCGGTTGCTTGCTGTGCAATCCAGTCCTGCTTGGTCCATGGTTTTTGGGCCAGACTTGCGAGTTGGTAGACGCAGTGTGGGTAAGGGTGATTTCCGCGATAGGCTCCAGCAGTCCTGTCAGGAAATAGCCTTTGAAATACCCTGCGTCTTGAGGCTTGGTGGGATGCCAGTGGCCCCTTGGCTTGTCCCAGGTGGCATTTTCATTTTCGCTCTGGCGTCCCTCCCGAAGGGTTCCACTCTACCAGCAAGGTACTTGCAGGAGTTCCGGCGGCTGTGTTCTCAGTACGCCGGTTATCAGCGGCTGTTTACTGATGGGTCGAAGTCAGACGTTGGCATGGCGTGTGCTTGTGTGTGTAAGGGAATGACGGTTGCCCATCGCCTTCCATCAAGCTGTTCTGTGTTTTCTGCAGAGCTTTTGGCTCTCGGTTTGGCGGTGGAATGGATCCTTGACCTTCAGGGCACGCATTTCATTGTCTTTAGCGATTCCATGAGTGCCCTGGAGTCCTTGGCAAATTACAATCCTCGGAACCCCTTGACACAACGGGTCCAAGCTTTGCTTTCCCGCTTGCCTGGCCGGCGGAAAACCGTGCTTTTCTGCTGTATCCCGGGCCATGTTGGGATAGGTGGAAATGAGCAAGCAGATTCTGCAGCGAAAGGGGCCGTTTCTGGCCCGCTCCGGAGGGAGGGAGAGGCCTTTCCAACTCTGCGTCTGAGGTTACACGCTTTTTGGCAAGCCTTGTGGGACAGTCAAATAAGTTACGTGCTATTAAAGGCACTGTTGAGGAATGGCACTCGGTGTGTCGCCGCAGTCGCCGTGAGGAGGTGGTGTTGGCCCGTTTGCGCGTTGGTCACACTCGACTTACTGTTTCCTTTTGTGGGGGGGGCGGAGGGGTGTAACAGCCCCGATGGGCGCGACGGCCAGTTACGGTCCGGCACTTCCTTGTTGATTGTCACCATCTTGATGGTGTTCGTCGTCGTTTCCATCTTCCGCATGACATTACGCGTCAATTGGGTGATAAGTCTGTCCTCCTGTCCGGTGTTTTTCAATTTTAGCAGGAGGTACAGATGTATGACAAGATTTAGATTAGGGGTTTGAATAACATCTCTGTAATGTGTGGTGCAGTGGCAACCTGGACCACTGCACTGTGACTGAGGTTGGCACTCATGACCAAGTTGTCGACGCGCCATTAAGCCTCAATCCCCCCCCCCCCCCCCGCTTGTTCTGAGTGCTTAAGGGGGCTTGACTATGGTCCTGGCTCCGACGATTGGTCCCAGTCGGTGTAGTCCTTTTTCTTCTCTTGATATATCCCTGAGGTAGTGTGAGGTGAAAGTCGTTGGATTTCGCCAGGATGTTGCTGCAAGGATTTCTTCAATCGGGATGGGCCCACGACGTGGAGATTGCTCTTACTTCGTGTGCCGTCACTCTCATGCCACTGCTCGAGTTGCCTTGTTTGTCGTAGGCTGCTTCAATGGTCTTTTTAATTCAGCGTGATTCCATTACTGCGGAGGTTTCGCCAGATTGTGAGTCTGTGGGGAGGAAAAGTTGGTTTCTTCCTTTTCGCATGTCTTTGTGCTGGGTTCTTGTTAAGTAGAGGCGTAGTGCTCGGATCGGGCATGGTAGTCCGTCAGGTTCATCTCCGAGGATGTTTGATAGGGTCGGCAAAGTTATTGGTTTTGGCGGTTCACTTGGTTTTTGGGTTTTCGCTCGGAAGCTTGCTCTTGGGTATAATGTCACTAAGGAGTAGTTTGACCCGAAAATGCAATAAGCTGCATGGGTCGGCTGATACTGCTTGGATTTCGGAGCAGCATAGGCTGGCTGTTAAAGTTACGAGAAAGACAGTTTTCCGTGTCATTAGATGGGGGGAGCTGTCTGTCTTGCATTGGTTCGTATGGTTCTTCCATCAGAGATTGTAGAATGAGAGATAGATCTCAGTCCATTGGCGCATTGTCCTCTTCTATAATTTCTTTGAGCCGGGACGATTCAATATTTCTGCCATATGACGGATTGCACAAACGTACATACCGGAGCTGTAGATTTGCGCAGTAATAAGTCCGACACGTTTCAGCAGTTTAAGAAAGTAGTCATGCTAAAACAATGGTATTGATTTTGTGGGCCAATCATTGCCAAGTTGTTGAGATTTCGTAGTCGTTGTATTGTTGTTTGTGCCTGTGCCTGTGGGGTGAGGTGACATGACGGTGCGGCACTTCTTGTATTAAGTATCCTCTTTGGCTGGCGCAGCGACTCATTGCCTGTGGCGGTGGGCCTTACCCCATGAATGCTGCTGTCGGTGTCTCGCCGCATTCGGCATCTGGCATTGGTTCTCTCTGCAGGACCATCGGCTTTTGCAAGGCGATGTAGCGGTTTACGTAAGGGTTTCCCTCCCTCCCCGCTTTACCCTTGTTCGCTGTCCATCAGGTGTCCCTTGTTCTCCTTGTTTACCCACTCAGGGGCTCCCTTGTCTCCTTGTCTGCCCACTCATGGTAGATTGTGTTACCACGGCTCAGAGTTAGTAATTGTAGGTAGTGTATAAGCATAGGTAGGAAGAATGAGCGCTTGTAGTTGACGGCCTGTATACTCGGTAATAAAAATAAAGTAAGGTGGCAGACGTATGTGTTTTTATCTGGAGCAAAGGTTTTATAGACTACAACGAGCAGCTGGATAAAATACTTGCATGCGACAAAAATCGCTGCAAATCTATTGGACAATCAGGCATTACGTTCCTATAATTTAGGACAAGGGTTTGGTTTGTCGAACTCCTCTTTCTAGGAAAAAATAGCTACTAAAGATTGTTGATTTTCTGTGACTGACTGGCTAGGTAGTTAAGTAGCTAGCTACTAGTGGCTCGGAAGTCATGTTAATTTCCACACACTTTAAGATTGTGAACGTTTCAGAAGACCTTACGTAGTGAAGGTTGCTGTGTACATTGGGCGACATTAATTTTCTACTTACCTTTGGTGGCTTGGAAATAGAGGGTCATTGGGTTAGTGAGCTAACTGGCGCATAGGGGAACTATGGACTGTTAAAGTATTGTTCGTAACCCTAAAAATATTGTTCGGTATTGTTAGAACCATTGTATTGATAATCGCGTACCTCGTGTTTTCGCAGGTGCACGTTACGCATTGGTCGGTACCGGAAATGACGTAGTGTAATGGCACATATCGGCCTAGCGTAACTTCTGCATACCAAATACAAGTTACATTATTATCGCTGAAGAAAATCCGCCACCCCACCAACAAACAGTCAACAAACAAACAACAAGAAAATTAATTGTCTCAAATACGTAGAATTAATACTTGGCTCCTTTTTGTGAATAGTTTAGGTATTTTAATTAGTTTCCATTCGTTTTTAGTTTCCATTTAGAGTACACTTGAAGCTGCTTGCTAAGCTCGAGAGTTTGGGTTTTTCGGGTAAACTGCTGACCCGAGTTCTTTCTTACAGGGCAGAAACCAACGTGTCATTGGGTTAGTGAGCTGACTGGCACGTAGCCGGGGACTGTGGATTCTTGAAGTATTGTTCGTAACTCTAAAAGTATTGTTCAGTATTGTTTAGCGTACGAAGAGGTATGGCTCAACTTTTTTCTGCACTGCGATCTTGAGTGGGGTACCACAGGGATCAGTCTTGGGCAGTTCCTGTTCTTATTTATTTAAATGACCTCGACCGCTTCTACGACACATCCAACCTATTTAAATTTGCCGATGACTTTAAGTTTGCCGTTGGGTAAGCACCACCCATCAAGTTTGCCCGACTGTCTGTCCCTGTCTACTAACATAGAGTATGTCCTGGACTAGAGCATCGAGTGGCAAGTTCCACTCATTTTACAGAAGTGCCAAACGTTTCATATTGGATCAAACCGATATGAATTTCATTATACTCTGGGAGATACAAAGCTGCCTGGAGAATTCAGCCGCCTTTTTTACAATTTACAACAATTGTAAATTCCAATTTCAATGATTTGCAAAGATTTCTTCCGCATGTTGAATTTTCCCCAGGAAGGTGAAATCAGTTAAAGTCTCATTGCAGTTAAAAGACAGCTTGCCAGTGAGCTGCCCCCCTTTTTTGCTTTTCAGAGTTTTTATTGTTGTTTGTTTTTAGGGAGCACGAACCCAAACTGGGTTATCAGCCCCACGACGATGGGAGGGGCAGGGAGCCGTCTTTTTAACAATTTACAACAACAATATGTGTGACAACAATTAAGCGTGTCACAATTAATAATCTCATCTACTTGGTAGCAACGTACTAGCGTGTGTCTAGATAAGGATCCGGTTTGGTGAATTCTTCGGAATTATTGGATTGAGTGGCTTCATGCATGACGGACTAGGTACTGGTGGTGCCAGAGTGAAATTGCTCCAGAAATCTCCTGTTGGCGGTTTTTCCTTTTGTAACATCATTTCCTCAGTCGATACTCTGTTATTTGCATGTTTTACACGCTATATGCTGGGAACCTGGAAGTTCAACATTGCAGTGTACACTGGCATCGTTTGCTGGGCTGCATATATTTTGTGCTGCGCACTTTCTCGTTCATACTGGGGTGGTATAGGAATTAGGAATATCGATGTTGAACTCCAAGTTAGGCTACTTTTGGAGAATCTACCAAACATTATGGTTGTTGAGCTTGTCGCCATTTCCATTGCGCTTGATGGTTTGGCATTTTGGGATGTGGCGTCTGGTGTTGCTTTCTGATTCTTAGTCACGCTTCGCTTTTTATTGGGTCAATTCATGAAGTAGGATTTAAGCCACGTCCTAGTGTTAGAAATTGGGCTGACATTACTGGATACTATTGAATGTGGTGAGAACTTACGTGAGGCTCTGCCGGATCCCAGATCACTCTGGGATTGAAGGTAATGAGATGGCTGATGGTTTGTCTCACAAAACGTAAAGCTGTATGGTTGTGGTCAGTGTGCGGATAGTGACCTCAGTGCAGAAATTGATTCTTACGTTCGCTCAAACTGGGAAGTCTTGGTGTCAGGAGGAAACGATGGAGCACTTCAGCATTCATTCTTCAATCACCAGTCCTGCTGAATTGGATTGGCTCCCTCGGGTTTTCAGTTATCCGGTTGCTTATGGTCATATTCTCTTGACATGCTGTTGAAACAATTCTCAAAATGCTATTATGGGTTTAAAGCGGAGGACACTGTGCATTGCCTGTGTAACTGTCCAGTATTTAATCACCTGATCTTGAGTTTGTTATCCATGATGGGATCCCCATTCAGTCCCATAGATTTTCCAGGTGTTCAACCTTACACAGCGAAGCCACAAACTTCCGTGCTTTATGTGTTATTTCAGAGCTCTGTATCTATTTGGGAAGGTTTATTTAATCCACTTTTATTTTTTAATGTTGTTAAATTAGTTCTCCTATAATGTGAATAGTGTGCTTCTTGTTTACTGATGTTTTTTCCTAATTTGTATAGTTAGGTATTTTAATTTTGTTTAGGGCAAAAAATCCCAGAAGGGATTACTGCTCATTAAAATCAACTAAACACGTGCTTCAGCTACTATTGGATTGACTGCTATAATGATAGGCTATTCACAGTAATCATGATAGGCTATGGATGGGTGCAAGACAAATGTATATACAGACAACATGAAACCTGGCAAGAGTGTAGTTTATATCAAAATTTGAATTTAAAGTGTTGTAGGTTTTTGCCCCCAAGTACTGCGATCCACCGTACCTGTTGAAAGTGATGGATAAAATAAAATATTAAAAAGTAAACAATGAAAAATCATGTAGACGTTTCAATTAAGTAATTGTCCTACTATATTATAATTATTAAAAATTATACAATTGAAAAGGGTTTTAGTAAATAGTTCGGTCTAAATTACTAAGAAATAGTTCATTTTTATCTATATTATTGTTAGTTTTACCTGTATTATCATAATTAAATTATACTATATTTACTTATATTATACATAAATTATAGTTTGTAACAATTTCACAAAATAAAAATAAAATTAATTATAGATAATTTAGTTTAGACTTCATGTTTCTTCCTTGTTATATGGTAGTGAAATGTATAGGTTAGTTAAAAAAGGTCGGTACTAACTCCAGTTGTTTCTGTGAAAGTTAAAAATAAAAATGTTCACGTTATTAAAAATTCACCACGTTCACAACCACCGCATAAACAAAATATGCAAATATGTAAATCAGCCTTTGCATATTTACATAACGAAGCGCAGCCCTTCTTACACCTGCACCTGAACATTTCTGTTGACTCAGTACCACTCATCGTGGTAGCCACGGCGTAGACAGTTCAGACAGAGTCCAACCAAAAATGTTCAAGTGAAGTGAAATATGTTGATTCGTTCAAGAGATATACTATCATTTTAGTTTTTAATACAACAAAGTCCATGACTTGTAGCCATGCCCCAGGGGAGTTAGTGCTGCGCCAAGTGTTTGTCAAACATGCTTTGAAGCCGTTATAATTATAGTTTAGTTATAGCTGGGCTGACCCTGCACAGTTTATCTGGAAGATTGTACCACGCATCGATAACGGCAACAGAGAAAAAGTTTCTCCTTGAAGTCTACTACATGGCTGTGTAGCTTAAGGGAGTTTCCTCACAAGTTAATGGTGGTGGTGGTGGTGGTGGCAATTGTAAAGAACTCAAATGGTCTAGTCTGTAGTGTCCCATGAGTATTTTGAAAAACTCAATCAGCATACCTCTTGCAGAGTTGGCAGCCTAGCCTGGATGCAAGGTTTCGGGACTTTTGTTTTACGATTGTATTTTGTTAGTAAGGTGTTAAACAAAGAAATTTGGCCTGAGAGCCACTCTCGAATACTTGGGGTTTGGTTACTATATTGGAAAATGGCCACCACGTCAGAATAAAAATGAAAAAAAAGTATCTCCAAAACTAAAGAAGCTTAAGCTCTTGGTCTTTTCTCACCCTGTCGAAGTCAGGCTTAGTCGGGTTTAGTCGGGTTTAGTCAGGTGTCGAAGTCAGGTGCTGTCTTGTGTTCAGCGGAGCGAGGGATAATCTTCTAACTGGAAAATCGCGTAATTGGAAGAACATATAACGGAAAACAGTATAACGGAATATCATCTAACAGGAAATTCGTACAATAGAAAATCGTCTAATATCCCTGCCTCGTGCTGCCGTGCTCACTGCGGCTTTACATATAACATCAGAAACCGCAGTTAAACGTTAATCCAGTTAGACGTCCATTATACAACTATCCATTATACGATATTCCGTTTAGATGCTTTTCCAGATTTTTTATTTAGGTAGATATTAGACGATTTTCCAGTTAGACGTTCGTCCGACGCCCCGTGTTCAGCATCTTTATTGACAAATGCTGTTAAATGCCGTTCACTTCCCTTGATGATCTTGCCATCCTCCATTTCTGGTGTCAAGTGTGACACCTGTTTGATAAAGGAAGTCGCTGCCGAGAATCATGTTATCTGTTGCTTGAGGAAGAACTAAGAAAGACAATCTTGTTTTCTGTCTCGCCACACAGCATTGTTCTCCCAATGCCATCCATTTCCTGATGTTCAAGAGTTGGTAAAAATGAAAATTAGTTTAACCTTTTGATGTTTTTTGTGGCCAGATTTCTCCAGTGGCGTAGCCAGGTCCTCTGAAATTACTCTGGAAGTTTTTCCACTGTCGAGCATGACCTTACAGCCGTCTGTTGTCCTACCATTGGCTATCTCTGCGTCCACTCTCCAGTCTCTATGTTCTTTTTAAGGCCTTTTCTGGCTTCCTTGTGGAGTGGTATGGGGCCACTGGATCCTTTTTTTTTTTTTGGAATAGAGCCTGTGCATTGACTAGCATAATGTCCTTCCTTGTGACACGCAAAACAAGTGCAATAAATTTTTGTTTTGCTTCCGTCTTCACTTGATCCACTGCAATCAACTATGTTTTGTGCAATTTATCCATCTTCTACACTGGTGTTGAAGTGTAGAGGGTTGTGGTTGGGCTGTAGTTTCTCTGTAGGTACTTGGGTGGATCCAATGCTGACATTGTGCAGGAAGGTATACCATTGTTCGTATTTGAGCTGAAGTTTTCCTTCCCATTTAACACAAAACACAACGACGTCCTTCTGCTGTGTCGCTGGAGTGAGGTACAGTCGGCGTTGTCCACTATAAACTCGGTTCCATGCTCTTGGCTCCACGCTCTCGGCTGGAGTAGGCAGTGTAGTGAAAGCCGCTGCGTGGACATAAACTTAATTCTGCTCCGTCAGTCGCTAACTGCTTGCGTGCATTGAATGTACGACCACACAGTAACGCTCTGAATTCAGGATGGAATTGATCCAAGCACTTTTTCATATTCTGATGCATTCGGTTGTATCCGCATGTAAAAGAATCTATACATCTTACAAAATGCGTGACTGGCTCATTAAAATGCTGGGTCCTCCGCTACAGTTCTTGGAAAAGTTATTCCAGGTAGTCGACTCCCTCGCAATCAGTGTTGAACGCCTTTTTTAACTCCTTGCAGTTTTGAAAGGTCTCATAAACTTTCACTGCTTTCTGTCTATGAAGTCAATGATAACGATAGTATTGTATGCAAAATGTACTCGTACGGCAAGCCTTAGACCTGTGCATACTTCCCCAAAGCTTGTAACTAGAGGGCGACCGAATTTCGGTTTCGGTTTCGGTTTCGGCACCGAAACTGGCAAATTTTCGGTTTCGGTTTCGGTTCTGGTTTCGGCTATGAAATTATAGCTCAGTTTCGGTTTCGGCCGAAACTGGTTTGACTTATTTCGGTTATGGTTTCGGTTTCGGCCGAATCCTATGCTGCAGTTTCGGTAAAGCCGTAACCAACTTCCACTTCCCAGCAGTAGACAGTTTCCGTAGATAACTACGGTGACTAGGATAACAAAGGGGGCGCCATCACAGATCCTGCTTATATCTGCCATGCCCACGCTAATCAATAATAAAAACATTTTTTTTTCAATCTAAATTCAATCAAATTATGGCTTCGTTGTTCTAGAGGAAATTTATGCTTTTATTTCTCTTCATGTTTTCAAGCAAAGTTTATACTTATTCAATGAAGCTCTTGTCCAGTGCTCTAGACTTCCCTCGCTGACACGAATTAATGGTTATTTAATTAAAGCAAAACTATTGATAAAAAAAAATGCAAACGAAAGTTTCGAAATCTTTCCGCATTGACAGTTTTTTTTTTTAATTCTGAAACATTTTTGGGGGAAGAGGGGGGGGGCGGGGGAGAGGGCGGACGTGGATTTGCTCAATGTAGGGCGGGAAATGGGTAAACCGGGCTGTGCCTTCCTTCCAATCTAAACTTTGTCTACGAAAACCACACACACAAGATTTTTTAATTTTATCTTTGCTTTTGTCTAATTATTAAAACTGATATTATTCAGATTAGGTTCTGGTTCCGGTTTCGGTAGTGGTTTCGGTTTCGGCCGAAACTCATATACCGGTTTCGGTAGAGGTTTCGGTTTCGGCCGAAACCGAATTGCCAGTTTCGGTATTGATTTCGGTTTCGGCCGAAATTAAATAACTGGTTTCGGTAGTAGTTTCGGTTTCGGCCGAAAGTGAAAAACTTGGTTTCGGTCGGCCACTACTTGTAACTACTTTTAAGGTGTCTTATTATCAGCATACATGCTGAATTTTGGAAATTTTACTTTCAGGGCCATGTAACCAGGGATAATACCGAAAATGCATCCAATTTGTTCGCATTTACAGTATTTACAATCCCTCAATCTGAAGTGGCGCTACCCAGTTGTGCTGCGTGAGGCGTACTTGGTTGAGTTAAAACCGTAGGTGTTGAAGTGTTATTAATACACTGCTCTGCCATAGCATTTTCCTGTTGCCGTAGTACTGTTGTATCGTTTGATGTACTTTTTATTTGGTTTAAATTTATATCATTTTCTAGTGTTAGTGCAGTGGTGGTTCTTGCTCGAGTTTGATGTGTTTGTTGTTGACGTCAGTCAGCTGAGCCGAGTTTGCTGCCTCTCCTCCTCTCACTCTGACTGTCGGTCCAACGGTGTGCAAGTTGGCCTCATTTTGATTAACCCTACCCCTGTAGCTGCTGCAGTTGTGATGTAATCCAAACCTGTAGTCATCATTTTAACCGTCCATTGTGGATCTGTTCCCACAATCCAGACCCCCAACTTTTGTTTGTAAACAGGAGTCGTGAGAGGAAAACGTTCTGTTGACTAGGAAATTCACCTATTTTTTTTTTATGTGAATTGTCTGAGCAACCCAAGTCTGCATTACTGCACTCTTGCAATAGCATTTTTGTGAAAGGGTTGCACGTCTGATATGGTGGAATTCATATTTTGTTGATTTTGGGGTATCTTCACCAACAGTTGAATCAATAGCTTGTTCTTTAGCTGAGGTGGAAGTGGTCCAGTCTGAACCCAGATGCGGAGTGTGATGCCATCTCATTGGCGGTCTCGTGTGTTTCACTATTATTTTCCAAATAAAATTCAAAATAATAATTACGAAAGTTAGTCAATAAACTTGTTTTACTTCGCTGGTTCGACTGTACACTCAATTTTGCAGGTTTGCCTGAATGTCTCTTCCACTGATAATTTTACGCCGTTACCAACCAATCTCATGTCATCATAACTTGGTACTGAATGTTCAGTTAACACTGGTGATGAGAAACAATATCTTTTAACTGTTCGCTCACCCGGTATTGTTTCCGAACTTCCATTCACATTACTGTCCTGCCACTGTTTGCAAATAATGCTTAGAGGCATATCTGCATCCCTGATCCGCAGTATTAGCATTACTGTATTTTGCAAAGCTTTGGTGATGCAAAAGTTCACCTGGCAAGGTCTGAAATAAGAACCACCCTGTCCTTCGCCCCTCTGACCATGGGTTTAAATCACAGTTTTGGTGAGGTGACTCTCTCCCTTCTTGAGTGATCATATTAACTTGTGGGGGTTGAGGGGAGAACCACGGAACCCGAGTTTCGTCCTCAACCACTGTTGCATTGTTACCCCAATATCTGTACTTCACACCAGAAGTCATTTGAAAAAATGCTCGTTCAAAAACCGATTGAAGAAATGTCAGAAGAAATGATATTGTTATCAGTAGTTACTGAATGTGATCTGATGTTAGGTACAATGAAGCTCATCATTGCCTAAGCTGCTTGAACGTCACCAATCAAGTCCCATGGCCGTCGAAATAAAGCTGCTGTATACACTGAATCATCATATATGTGTCTACCATACACAAAACCACCACTCTCCTTTTCCATTGAAGTAGCAGCTGCATCCACTATACTGCTGCAGCGATCAGAAGGTGTATCCAACGGTGCAGACTCGATCCACGGTATGCCGGACGGATGACCACTAAGCCGTGTTGCACCTCCATACTTCGACGTAGCTCTACTCTCTTATGACTATGTGTAAATAAAGCACTCCTTAATGTACCGTCTGAATAAGCTTGGCAGCAAATGAAGCATCCCTACTTTCCCTACATTCTCAGTTTACACACTACCCCTCCTAACAACATTCCAGAAACTGAATCTACTGCACCCCTTGCCTTAATAAGTCATGGTTAATATCATTACATAAACAAATCAAAACATGATCTGGATTACCACACTGACTAGCTAAAGTCTTGCTACCCATTTGCACTTCATTATCTACACAACTAGAATTTTCAGCATCCTGTACACATTTAACTCATCTGAAGTAATTTCTATCATCTGATTACTCCCAGAAGCACTGCATGTCCTCACAATGTCCCATGAAGCATCACTGGCCCTCACGCATGTCGGTTGCCGACTCCGCCACGAAGCGATCCATGACAAGTACCTCCTCCGGTGTCCACTCCCAAGGCACTACTGTTTCGGAAGATTCGTCTACTCTTAGTATTATAAAACGTTTTGTTGCTACACTTGGTTGAAGAAACTAGCACGTGCTGAAAATAAGGTGCGTCATTAATTACAAACAGTTCTAAAGTTTGGACGAAAAATTTCTTGAGTGATGTAATAAACAAACTTTTTACATTGTTGGTCCATTGTTTGGGCCCCCACTGTAAATCACGTTCGATTCAAAGAATCCATGTCGTCGAGAATTTTAAAAAAAAAATCACTCCTGGATTTGACTGTAAGTGTTCGAGTCCAATCCCGGACGCGGCTCCGACGCGTGGAGGGTTGCAATATAACACAAATTACTGAGTCCAGTTATTTGGGTCCGACCTTTGTAGCCTATTTCCGGCCGTCTTGGTGTCCAAGGTAGGCTGAAAAGAATACTGCATCCTTGTGGCTTGAACAATATTAAGTCTGTAATGATCCAAAGTTGCGGTTTAGAGTTAATGCTTAGGAGGTGTAGTCACCTATGTTAAAGTAGACTAGAGTAGAAGTGAAGTATGCGGGTGGTGCAAGCCTTTTATAAGATGGTTTATTGCGCCATCCGCCGCAAGTTCGCACCCAAACTATTCTAAGAAGGCGGGAATGGCTGATGAAACTACATAGCAAAAGGCCATTCACGAGAATCCCAAAAGAGCACCAAACCAAGCGCGGGGAAACTCCTGCTTATGCAAGGCATCGTGTCATCCTTTCCCACCAAGTGGTCTATTGTTTGGAAATTAGCAGCATTACAGTGATGTGGATGTCCAAACAAATAACGTGTTCCTTTTAACCCGTGTGTGCTGTACCTAGAATAAAAGCTAAAATAGTAACGTCATTAGCTAAACGATAATTGTCGACCGTTACATCACTTCTTCTGAAGCTAAGGCAATAAGGGGGGAAAAAGTTGCATCCGTCAACATGAAATCCTAAAAACGTTGTCCCCTACCCAGTACAGAAAGGACTACAGTTGTCTGTAGGTTAGGAACCGTGAGGCCGTATTTTGAAATAAACGGTAATACATTGTTCGTATATTGTTCGTACATTGTTAGTACCTTTCCAACTGTGTTTTGAAAAGAAAAATCGGTGGAGTGGTTTTGAAGATAGTTTTTTCTTCCCTTTTTATTCTTAATGGGCGACTATTTTCAATATGGTTGTTAAATCCCAAATACCTGAGAACACCTTCCAGACCAGCTTTCGATGTTAACACCTCAAAAACGAAATACAGTGATGAAAAAGGCCCCGTCACTAAACTCCCGAAACCATACAGTCGTGACTGGACACGACTTCGCTATACCCCTACTTCGTCAACAGGGTATGCCAAAAATAGCTGTCGGACGGTTTCTATTATACGTAGGCAACTGTTCTTAGCCCGTTAAATAACAAAAAAAAAGTGCCTTTTTTCCAACTCTAATAATCATTTAAGGTAATCAGACAGGTCACTCGAGTGGTTTAGATTTATCAATTATACAAAAAAAAAGTAGTATTACGACATAAAATCGATACATAACCGATAAAATTCGATAAACCAACCACTTTTTCAAGGTTAACAGATGTTAATGCACGGTGGTGACGTCACGCTAATACATCCCCATTCTAAAAGCGTAATCGTTATATACGGTTAATCTGAAAACCCACACACGTCACAGTGGGTTAATTTTGATAACCCACACTTTTTTGAAAATCTAACACTTTTTACGCGGGCCTACACTACCCCTGCTCCACCATGTGACATATGACCCGACTTTGTAAAATTACCGTACCTAACACAAATGAAACCAGCATAAACAGGCACATTTACAACCTGCGACATTTTTCTTTCCAGCCTAACACGGAAAAAAAAAAACACTCGCGTATAACTATGCTAAACCCCCACCCACGGAGGAATGGCCCAACCCGGCAACCTTTCGTTCCGACGGTACGAAAACTAGGCTACTAAAACTTCCTAAACACACCTAAAAACTTACGAGACTCAAGCGAATAGCGCATTTTATATACTCATCTTATTTAAACTATTAACCCTTAAATGCATGAATAAATTTCTGATACTTTTTTTTAAGGACCATGGGTCAGTCGGGGGATTCGAACCAGCATTAGCAGGGTTTGGAGACGAGGACGCTGACCACTAGGCTGTTGCTGCTCGCTTTGCTCGGGGTCCCCGGGGACCCCTCACAAAGCTTGTAGTGCGAGTTGGGACTTACTTTTTTCGCGTTTAGTCAGCTGTTGCCTGCAGGCAACTGTATGCAACATAGGGTTAAAGTAGAAAAATATACAGTTTTACCTTAAACACAAACATCGGTATTACGCAGCGTCTCTCCCCTTCGGTCGGCCTTCATATAAGCTTCCAACCCCGTTTCTAAACCGGAACTTCCGTTCAGGAATTTACATAAGCCGCATGTAGAAAATCTTAAATTCTAGAAACACGTCTTTAAAAATCTGTAATAACACGATAAATTAGCTCGACGTTACACCTTAGCATTAAAATACATATCCGTGAGTCCTTGTCGATTTAACGGCTATAATTGCTCTTAAGCTCGAAACGGCTAGTCCACTATCTCGGGGGTGAAGGGAAAAACTCGTGGGCTTCGCCCACTCGTGTTTCCCTCCACCCCCTCGGTATTGGACTAGCCGTTTCTTGCTCGTGAGCAATTATAGCCGTTAAATCGACAAGGACTCACGGATATCTACTACTTCTCATGATTAGTTTGTCATGAAGAACTTAAAAAAAAACCCAATGTTAACATGGGAGCAGGGGGGGGGGGAGAACTTAAGATGCAATGTTAACAATGGATGTGGGGAGATGGATGCCCATTACTCATTTTCGGTAAATGATCGATAAAGTTTATCAATCACTTTTCTCACTGTTAACAAATCTTCCCACCGTTAGTGTATTATAAGGTACCTACAAATATGTGCATGGAATGTGCGGGTGGGATCGGGCGGAGAGCGGCTCGGTAAGGACCAGTGGTTCAGGTGCTATTACTAGCTTACGAATTTATGCTCAACGCAGGGCAACGCAAGTTACGTTTTATAACATCTAGTATATTACGATATTGATGTAGACATTCCATGTGTAGCCTACAAATTGTCCAGCTATCGTAATAGTTTTAGTGTGGTTGTTACTGGCTTACATACTTACTATGGCATTTCCAACAATTAACCACGGACAGTTCGGTAACTTGTTCTCAATGTGTCCATTTTTCACGTCATAAACGTATGGCTTTGTGGTAAATAGTGATACGTACATCACAACGTAGTGATGGATAAGTTTCATTAACATTAAATTTGCAAATCTCGGGTACTATTGGCACGTTAGACTTCATTTTTATTTTTAACTAGAGGAAGCCCGTGCTACACACGGGGCCGGTCATGAATTAAGTTTACAGACACACTCCCTCCCCCCCTCCCGGCCCCACTCCCACTCCCCACTCCCACTCCCCACTCCCACTCCCATTTTCGCGCAGACTGGCTAAGAAACGCTTTCACGGAATTATATTTCTTCAATCCAATTTTTGCGCACACTGGCTGACAAACGCTGACTTTTGTTCGCTTCGCTCACTCAATCAGCGCATCCCATGGCTCAAATCACTGGATGCACCGTTTTAAAAATTGGCATGCTCAAGCATCGTTCCCTGTGAAAACGCAGGCGGGACCCGTTTTCCCGTTTATCTCCGCTCCGCTCTGAAAGCCTTCATCTGCAAATGAAATAAGCCATAGCATCGTTTCCAGCTGCCAGTTTCATTTTACCCATCAACAATCAACGGTTTCCATGAATTAAGTTTACAGACCCACTTTTCCTGGCACACTTAAGCAAATAGGAGTTGTGTTTTGGGATCCTACTGAGCGGACTGAAAAGGGCATAATTTTAAACATTAACGAACCTTTCCCCCGCCCCCCATCTTGGACACTGGCTTATAAACGGTGATTTTTGTTGGCCTCAGTCACTGAATGTGCACATCCAGTGGCTGAAATCACAGGATGCACCGTTTAAAGAATGTGAGCGCTGAACCATCTTTGCATGAAACAATTCAACTTCTGTGGGAAGTAAATAAATAAGATGGTAGAACAAAAGTTGTAACCTTTAGCACGGCTGCTTTGGCATTTTTCTTTTCTGGGAGAGGAAAGAAGTATATCGCCGGCCTATGGCGGCTTAACAATGGCTCATTATTGTTTTTTTTATATTCTTATTTATTTTTAATTATTTATTTATTTCGAGAGCCTAGAGGACACAATTCCATATGCTCTACACTAAACTTAAAACTAAAGACTGCCCCAACACTAACACCTACTCCAGTAAACAAGTCATTCCTAAAACCAGCTTACCACCCAAAAAAAAACACATTACCCCGAACAAACCATAAATGGTGCAGCAAACGAGCCGAGATCGGTCACACCAGATATTGTTTTGTTTTCACTCGCAGAGGTTTGATTGTAGACGACTACTTTGCAAGATAGCAATGATCAGCCTCGTGCTCAG
>JAHWFP010239056.1:0-24084 GCA_023313725.1 Lithobius niger | reverse complement strand
CATTAGCCAAATTAAATAAGAAGCTCTCCACACCGAATTGCCATTAGTTGTAAAGAAATGTGTCTCGTTTTTAACAAAAAGACAGGTTGGGTTAATGCTCAATAAATTGCCACTTAACACCAATCTCTTATTAAGAATCATATAATAGGTATGATGAGCAAATTTTGGTTGTATGCCCACATCCAAGTCCCTTGTAAAAACTATACTCAGATGCAGTATTGGTACTGATAGTTTCAAAACCTGGTATACACTCACGTCATGGAGGGTCTGGGGGGACTTGCCCCATAAGCTGACACATTTTTAGGAATTCTGACTGCTGTAAGTGACATTTTTGAGGTCCAAGAATGACTTTTTCTTACAGTTAGTCACTGTGTGTTTTACCCCCCCCCCCCTCCCTGAAGGCCAATTTAATTATTATTAAAATATTTGCCATCCAGAATCTTGTTTTCTTTATCGTTTATTCTCTGTAGCTCTTTAGTCCCATTTTCCGTCGATCTACAGCCGCACCTGCATCCTCCTCACCGTCTTGTCATCCTTTTCACCCTTTTCTACGTTCTTTCAACTATTCGATTGCTTGTAGCTTTTTAGTTTTATTTGTTCTGAAGTGTTTCCAAAGTTAGACAATACTTTTCAAAGTATGGATGTTAATAACCATTGTGTTGCTGTGCCCTTTCTTTTCTATCCTTGCGTTCTTCAAGAAGTTAATCAATGCATACTGTTAAGAAATTCAAGTCACGCAAAATGAACATAAGATTTGGGAATTTATCCTGTATTTCCGCTGTATCTCTTTACAAGTCAAACTTACCTGAAATGACCAAATACATCTGATTCCACTTGGATGATTGTTTGGAAAAAGTCGTGAGATTATAGTTCGAGGTTCGGTAAATCTTCCACCACAAGTTTCTAAAATTGGACACAGCAAAAAAAAAAATGTTTTAATTGAAGAATTTCATTGACTGTTTACAAAGTACCAGTTAATAGGAGGTAAACCAGATAAATCTGCCTAACTGTGTTCAATAAAAGGCATTCACTATACGGCAACGCGAATCTATATTTCATTACAGTTGATGTAGTTATACAGCTTTACAGCATATTTTTATTTTTGTTAAATTCTTGGGCAGATATAGGATTAAATTACAGCTTTGACCAAGCAGATTATTACATTTGCTTTGTCAAATGTAAAATGCTTTGTTTTTGTAAGTCACCGAGAACAACATTTGGTGACCCGTAGAATTGCCACTTTCTTCTTTTATTAGTGTGTTTCAGTATGACTTTTTTATATTGTTTGCATTGCCAAATTTTGCTAAGTTGTTATTATTCTACATTGTTCTCATTTTACATTTTGAAAAATGGTGAGTGTCTAGGCTGTGTTCATCCTATTGCCAGCTACGTTGCGCTAGAGGTAGCCAGAGGTAGTTTCAGAGGTAGCCAGTTACAAACTGGCAGATATCCTGTCTTCTACTTTGTGTAGGCTTGAGTTTAGTCATTTTCAAATTACTATTTTATTTTATCTTGATAAACAATGCAATATTCACCTGGTAAAGTGACGTTTGTTTCACAAAGATTGCCTTCAAAGCCATCGGGGCAACGACATAAGCAGGACTGGTCGACATAGCCTTGGTTTTGGCATTCTGGCTTGTTGCTGCAATAGCTAAGTAATTAAAATGGTAATATTTATCGATTACAGGCATGCAAGATTTAATATGTTGCAATTCGCAATAGGTTTTGTCAGTTTGCAATAAAAAAGACAGTGACGACTCACTCCCACAACTATGTTGATTCATTTAAACAATGAATGGATTAATTTCCTTTCAACCATTGATTCAAGAATGTATGTAACATGCATGAATGTCGTGTCTTTCTCAGAAGGGTCTTTTAGTTGAACTTAAAATTATGATTATTTTTCATTAACAAGGATTAGGTTAAAATCTGTTCAAAATTTTGATATCAAGGAGAAAAAATTCCTGAAATTCATTTTATATTTTATTGAAGTATTACAAAGAAAGCATAGAATGCGTGTAGGAAAGGAGGAATGAATCGACAATGAGTTCATCAGATATTTAGAATACAGACAGACAGTCAGACAGAGAGAACAGATAGACAGACAGAAACCAACACAGGATAAGCATCTCCTTTAATCTTCCTTGCCATTCGGCTTATATGTTTGATGTCTTAAATGAAAATTGAACCCTCGACCTTTGAGATAAATACTGAATGGTCAACCCCGCAGCCATACTGACACAGCCCAAAAAGGGTGTCACCCATATGCACCACTATCGCATAAACAAATATGTGCGTGCACAATGCCGGGCCAGTATGGTTGAGAAAGGCATAGGGTTCAATTCCCGCTGAAGCAATCTAACATTTTAAATCCTGAAATTAAGGGAAATAGGTTTGCTTCCTACATTATCCATTCTGAAACTGATTTACTACTCAACAAAAAAAGACTAATGATAGTATGTAAACGGATGCATAATATAGTTTCGTCACCTTATTAACTTCAAATTACCAAGTTTCTAGGTTTAAGCTGCTAAATTCAATTTTAAAAGAAAGTTGCTTCTCGTACATTTTACTTAAAAAATCTTAGCGGAGTCAGAATTTTATTTTATTTTTATTCAATTTGTCGGTTCTATCATGTTTTATATTTAGCAAATTATTTGTTATTTTGCGTAAAATAACGATCATTGACTCATTATTCTGCTTACCGTACGTAAACAAAATTATTTAATAACAAAATGGTAATTTAATACTTTCATGCCTCACTAAGGACCATTTTTTAAAAATCTGTAATTCCAATTTTTTTTGCGTTGTTTCTTTTTATTTCTCGTCAAAAAATCAGTGCGGGTAAGACCTGAGAACTTTCTCTTTTAATAGACTAATATTAAAAGAGACAGATTTTTTATTGTCTATCAAGTCCTCTGCATCATGAATATGCACGTAAACATTAGATTATAGTTTGTTTTATTGAAACAAAGAATTAAAAAACCAGGAGCTGATCTAAAAAAAAAAAGCAAAATTGGAAAGCCTGGCCAGGATTGCTTAATAACCTCGTCTTATTTAAAATTTGTTTGAATCTTATTCATGGACAACGTGCCCAATGGAGGAAAAATAGTGCGTAATATTTCAATATTATTGCCTCAAACTGCACAACTCAGCTTTGAAGATTGTGACCCAAAATATCACTACACATAAAGTAAACTTATACTTTAAAATCATAAACAATTTCTGCAAATTTGCCCTTATTTCTTGGTTGAGTTTCAACGAGGTAAACAGTAAGCGTTAAAAGCTAGCTTTGTAAATATACGTGATGCATTAAACTGTGAAAGTAAATAGTTATTTCTCCCGACTCTCATTAATACTGACAATCTTTTTTGTTAACAGTTTTACTTAACTTAAAACTTCGTTTTAGACAGATCAAACTACATTATGCACTACTCACTCTGCGAGATAAAAACAAACCAGATTATTTTTTTAAGAATACAAACCGCGTGTTTATATTTCCATAGATAAAATCTTAATAAACAGAAGACTCGAGTGCAAAATTACGTAATTTAAAGGATGCTCTATTGGATGTGAGTATAGCAGTTCCAATGGGACCATCAAACAGCATAGTTCCCAAGCAAAGAATTCCTGCAATGCTGTGTGCTCATATTTAACATTTTACTTTTGAAAAACGAACACATCAAGGGCAGCGCTTGCGGTCCTTATGTAAGCCTCAGCATGAACTTCCATGTTAAACGTCAAACTTTGAACTCCTATAGTTTGCCAAAATTGACATAGATCAACGAGATTCGGTATTTGGGGTCGTGTCATAACAATTTCACGGCATTACGAATTTTAATGACAACAATTGAACCGTTCGGTGTCGTTGTTGTTGTTGTTGTTGATGTTGGGGTTCTTTACCCTCACCTGGAGATCGAACCACTAAACCGATTTTCAAGTTCTATAGCTCAAAACGTAGGTATGGAAAGGCCTAGGGAATTTCACAGGCTATTTTATGCAACTACAATATTCGAAAGCCAAATGGGCAGAAAGTTTTGCTCTCACCTAGATATCGAACCAATGAACCGATCTTCAATTTGTATAGTTTAAAATGTAGGTATTAACACCGACCAGGGCCTTTTGACCAAGATTTTGACATGACAGCAGTACTGTCGTCGGCAGAGCAAATATTATTGTTGAGCACTGGACAGAAATCATTAATGTTGTTGTTATGACTCATTGCTGTCACTTGGCGATCGAACCACTGAACCGATTTTCAAGTTTTATAGCTTAAAACGTAGGTATGGACAAGGCCTAAGGCCTTTGGCATGCTATTTTAATGTGACTACAATATTCGTGACACGACAAGCCAAATGGGCTGAAACTTTTGCTCTCACTAGAGGTCGAACCAATGAACCGATTTTCAATTTGTATAGCTTAAAATGTAGGTATTAACACCGACCAGGGCTCTTTGAACACGATTTAGATATGACTGCCGTATTCTAGTCGGTAGAGCAAGAATTATTGTAGAGCACTGGGCAGAAGTCATTAAGTGGAGCAACAAATTGCAGCAAATCGAGCTTAAAACAAGAAATTTTGCACATAAGTCTTTTTTAACATTAAAAATCGAACCAGCCATGGACCTCCATGAACTATCCCCCAAGTACTTTCAGCACCTTTCCGTCCATGCCCACTCACAGGGGCATTGGCAACAAATTCTTACAGATCAAGGTAAAAACATGAAATTTGGTGTACAAGTCATTCTTAGCAGCATAAATCGAATCAGCCATGGAACCCTCATGAAATACCCCCAAAGGGGCCCCAGTGACCCCCTGTGCCCCTTCACTGAGGTTTGACCCGCAAATTTTTGCAAATCGTGCTAGATGCTTGAAAATTGGTACACAAGTCATTCTTAGCAGTAGAAGTTGAACAAGCCATGGAGTCACCAGGAAATACCCCCAAAGGGCCCCCATCTCCTTCCTTTGCCCCTCTCATTGGTCATCGATGCTTCATGAGGTGCAAAGGAGGGGCAGGGGATGATGGGGGGGGGGAGCTTTGGTGGTGTTTCATGGGGATCCATGGCTGGTTCAATTTCTACTACAAGGAATGATTTTTGTACCAAAATTCATCGTACCAAAATTCATAGTAGTACAGGTGAGTGTGGTATGGGGGCAGGAAAGGACCTTAGGGGGCATCTCGAGAGATTCCATAGCTAACTTGATTTATTAGCTAAAGAATTGATTTATGTACTAAATTTCATGGCTTTTGGCTCGATGTTCATAATTATCCCAAATTCTGGCCCGTAACAGGTATGCTACACCTGAAAATCGAACCAATGAACTAATGCTCAAGTTTTACAGCTTAAAACATAGGTATGAAGAAACCCTATAGCCCTTTGAACGCTATTTTAATGTGACTACAATTATTGTTGTGATTCTTCTTGGGGAAATTTTGCTCTCACCTAGAGATCGAACCAAAGAACCGATTTTCAATTTTTATAGCTCTTAAAATTGAGTATTAAAAAAAGCTGTCTTATAACAGTTATTTTAAGGTGATTACAGTATTCTTTTCTGTGTAATTCTTGCTAAAACAAGAAAAAATAAAGAATATTAGTATTAAAAAACGCTTAAGCGTATAAAATACGGATGTAAGCCTTTAAAAACATAAAGCCTTAAAGGAAAAGATATTAGAAAAAGATATGTAAGCCATCAGCATCGCACTAATACGTGTAAAAGAAGCTCCAGCTTGTTTTTTGGGTCGCTGGAGATTCTTTTACACGTATTAGTGCCACACTGATGGCTTACATCTTTTTCTAATATCTTTTCCTTTAAAGCTTTATTTTTTTAAAGCTTACATCCGTATTTTACACGGTTAAGCGTTTTTAATACTAATTTTATTGTAGTCTTCGAAATGTAAGGTGCCTCGTTCTTACCTTGTAGAAAGAAATGCTTAGTGCTTAAAGTATTTTCTCAGTTCGTTCACTTTGTATCTTGTGATTTGTTTTTTTTAATAAAGACCTTTCAGTCTTACATTATTTACGTGTTAATTCCATTGGCCCATCCGTAATTTGATTCTGCATAATGTGAAAACTAAGATAACAATTTCAATTAATCAAATTGTGTTCCTTTGTATCTTGTGGGATGACATCTATACATAGAAAGTGGTCAATTATTTTTCAACGCCTATTTAAATTCTAGAAGTGTGGCTTACCGCTGCATTTATACATCAAGTTGGCCAGCTTGAGGTCAAAGAAACTGAGTTTCTTGTGCTGAATCTTGAAAGTTTGCATGACATCTATGGGGACGATCGTTGAGTTTCCATTTTTACTGGCATCCTGGGAAATTGTGATGAAATAAACAACTTATATGGGTGATTATTAACAGAAATAAAGTTATAGCTGGCGACCAAACCTTGCAAACGAAGAATTGACAATATTGTAATTCACTGTAAAAACTACAACAGTTATTATAATCATTATATTTCGCTATAATCGCGAAACATTTACTAGATCTGATGACACAGCTATTAGAATTAATGCCATACATCTTGTAACTTAATACAATTAACACAATTTGAGTTAATTCGTTTTAATGGTTATCTATCAGCTGCTCACTTTGAAATGAACGTTGTATTTGTCCTTCACATCCTTTTTATGCAGTGTTTTAAACTTTACATTTTCCTGCAGTTGACCATAATCTTTGTTGCTAAAAGAACCCCACTTAATACATATGCAGTTCCAACTTTAACAATGAATAGAATTGACGTGACTCGCTTCCTTTACATAAGAAGTTTGTGAATGCATACATTGTGTAAAAGTGGTTTCGTACTTAGGCTGCCAAAGAGTGTAGTAAGCCAACTGGAAAAGAGGTTGGAAATGTTGACTCAGTCTGCTTTGTTAAAATGTAACCGCTTCAAAAAGATAAAATGAAAAGGTGATTTACGAATCAACAGTTGAATAAAAAAGGTCACTTAATGTCACTTGCCACAAGACCTGTCTGCAAAATAATGTTAGTAATTAAAAATTTCATCTAACCAGAATTCTCTAACAGCATTACTGTTCTTGCAATGAACCTCTTACCTTAGGACCGTAATGCATTATAGATGAAAAATCATATGGTATGCCATAGGTGTTTACACGATTTCTGTATTTAACAAATTGCTTAAATTCGTGATCTTCTATGTTATCATAAATTATCGAAACGTAATCATCTCTATCAGGACGATTTTGCTCATGCACGAAGCCAATGGCATGTCCTACTTCATGAAGCACGTCTGGAACCTATAGAATAATTTTAAAAATAATCATAATTTGGACATGCTTAATAATATTGTTAATATGGACATCATTAAAAATGTATGATATGTGTGTGTGTGTGTGTACATCTACTTCTCTTGAACAAATGCCCTACAAAGATGAGAGTAGCAATAAATGAGATAAATAAATTGCACTTTCAATAGGCCTTTTTTTTGGTGGAAGTGGAATGCAGCCCCATCATTTCTCCACTTTTAACCTACCTTTAACTGCTATTTGGCACCTACCGTTAGGTGACAGTTAATCTCTACTGGAAGTATCTACTGTATTATTTACCAACCAGTGTTGCGGACACCTGTGTAAAGTAATATATTATAGAACTGCCTGTATTGTAGCCGAAGAGCTGCCATTAAAATACCAGGGTGAGGCCTGTCTATTTACCTGCCTATTAGTATATCCTCCCTTTTGAGGCTCTTATGCCTACCGAAACTGGATGGCTTAACTGCCAGGCTCGTAGTTCTACCTTATGCGCAGGTGCAGGCCTCCTATAAAAGCATCCGAGTATGACCTTGCTTCACCTTTCTTCCTCCAAGTTGAAACCTTGGTAACTTAGCGGGGAGGCTGGGCGTGTACGGGTATTGTTGGTTTTCCTTTAAGTAATAAAAACAAAACTAACCAGGACTCACTCTGGTATTTTAATGTTTCTGCTGCCGACGAAGACATGGATTACCTGTCCTTTACCGTATAAGCAGATCTCGTCAAACATGGCGGTGGGACCAAGGTTAACTATCACCTGTGCTACTAGCTGATGAACCCAGAATCATCTGACCCTGTGAATCGTAAGCCATCCAGTAGTATATTCGCCCAATGTTGCGTTCAAGAGGAATTCCGGTCGCTAGGCCTGAAGTGAAAGAAACGGCCATGTAAGAGGACTGCACTAGGTTGGAGGTAGACGGGCGCAGGGGACCAGAGGACAGACGACTGACATCACGAAGACCCAGAGAAGACGACCATGAAGATGCCAGCTGGTGCCTCTAGTCGAAGAGTGGTGTCGGATCTTCCCAGCCAAGTTCGTAGTTCGACCTTTTGCTCATGTGCGGGTGTAGACCTCCTATAAAAGCATCCGAGTGGGACCTTGCCTAATCTTTTTTCCTCCAAGTTGAAACCTTGGTAACTTAGCGGGGAGGCTGGGTGTAAATGGGTATTGTTTGTTTTCGTTTAAGTAATAAAAACAAAACCAACCAGGACTCACTCTGGTATTTTAATGTTTCTGTTGCTGACGAAAACAGAAATTCCCTGTCCTTTACCATATAAGCAGACCTCGTCAAAGACCGCGGTGGGACCAACGTTAACGATCACCCACGCTATGAGCTGGCGAACCCAGAATCATCTGACCCCATGAATAGTAAGCCATCCATTAGTATATTCGTCCAATGTTGCGTTCAAGTGGAATTTCGGTCGCTAGGCCTAAAGTGAAAGAAAGTGCCATATAAGCGAACTGCCCTAGGTTGGAGGTAGACGGGCGCAGGACAGGCCACCGACATGACGAAGACCCAGAGGAGATGACCGAGAAGATGCAGGCTGGTGCCTCTAGTAGAGGTGTGGCGGCGGGTCTGTTGTCTGAATAGGGAACGAGCATTGGTACCGAGAGATGAAGCAGACTGTCACAGGGGCAGATACAAGTGCTAAGTTGTCAGCCCGACCGCTGAGAAAGGAACAATGAGGCGCCTTTCTTTGAGGCAGAAAAGGACTAATGGATGCTTTACGGTTTAAGCGAGAGTAAGGAAAACTATAGAGAATGATAGTTTACATTACCTTCAAGAAGTGGATAGAACACGGAGGGTCTAAGGCGCCGTATCTTCGATGGGTGTGTCGTTTCGAAGATTCGTGGTATTCCAAGGAATTGGGAAAGGCACATTATAGGAGGTCACACGAAGGACATTGCCAGCGGCAACTGGCATTTGTGAAGATACTAGTAGGGATTATTTAAATAGATACGTAGGAAATAACAAAAAACAATCACAAGAATGATGACCAGTTGGACTCGTAGTGTTATTTGCAGGAGACCAAAAGAGTTGTAGGATCGTGCAGCCAGGAACCGTAAAGAGCCCGGAAAAACGATTTAGTGGAGGAGAGCAACCAGTTGAGAATGAGGTGTGAAGAAGCCGAAACAGAATCTGATAAAATAAGAAGGCAGACAGCAGTGTGTGACCGGCTCCTCAGCATGAACATAATCGTGATCTTTGTAGAAAGAAATTATGGAAGGGCACTGAAACCAAGGATGACCCCCTTAGCCAACTGGCGACAAGTAGCACATGGTAATTGCGTAGTGGACACTTCCGAACATTGGGCAATTCCGGAGAACACAGGAATAAACGTTGTCGTGTCGTCAAACTGCCAGATGCTATAGGCCCTGTGATTGTGAAATTGGGCTGATGATGATTCCATAGACCAAGAAACGATCATGCGGACAACGGCTGGAGTAACAGGCTCGAAGTTCGAGGCCATTGGGGCCTGATGCATAGCATAGGGTAGCTGTGGGCAAGCAAAAAGAGATAGCACCGGACCAATCTGACCAATGTGCGGAAGGATAGATGAGTCCTGTGGCCCAGACTCTTGAAAAAAACAGGTGACGGGTGGTCACGGTGCTTTGAAATTAGCAAGACGTGGGAGAGAGGACCTTATTTTGGAAGAACTTGGTTCGCACGGCAATCATCGTGTTTTGACTTTGCACGGTGTTGTCTGTGCCAAAGAAGTATTGGGTGTAATGGAGACAATAAACATAAATTGTATTTAACAAGAATGTTCTTGGTTTGTAGAGTTGTGGTATTCTTGCATAAGTGGTCTACCTCAGCAGCCAGTGTTGCATTTGAAGTGCAGAGGATTTCCCCGCTGTAGACGATAGCTGGGAATTGGAGGCACGAAGACTGTCGAGTTCGACCGCATAGGATCGTGCCATTGTTAAAAGTGAAGCAATGTTAACATCTTGCTGGGCGTTCTCATCTGGTGAGAGTTGCAGCTCATGAATAATGGCAGTACAAATAACTTCCGAAGAAGGAAATGGAGCACCTGCAACAATAAAAGATCTTGAAGAGGTGGTAGTAGCAGGTGGGGCAGCTGGTGCTAAATCCGCCATATTAACCGGGGGCTCGCAGGTGGAAGCACTGAGGTAGGTGGGTCGCTGAGCTGTGGTGGAGACGTCTACATGTTGGTCCCTTATCCTTAGTAAGGAGACCAATTATTGTCTTATACTTCTTGCGATACAGGTACAAGAGGACTTGATTGGCGAATCCACGAGCGGAGGGCCAGAAGGGGCAAGTGGCTTAGGATTGTAGGAAGGTGGAGGTGGTTGAGCCAGTAAATGCTTGGGCATCATCTTCGTCTGGGTTTTAACTGCTGGGATGATCACGGTCCAAACTGAGTAAAGGAAATGGACTTGCAAACAAAATATAACTTTATAGGCCAGTCACAAGAACAGTGGTAGTAGCAGACAGAATGCGGATCAAAGTGGGTTCACAGTCCCACAAAACTCAAACAACAGCAGCATTCGGGACTATCAGGCACTGCACTCTGCTACACAGATGGAGCTGTAGATATTTGAGTTGGAGCAATTTGATGATTGTTCAAGTCTGTAAAAGAGTTCGAAGTATCTTTGGGGCGTGGTGCCCCAAGGTTTGAATGATGAAAGAATTCCAATAGTGAGAACAAGAGAGTAGATGACAATGAGCACCAAGCAACGGCGATAGACAGAGAAGCAATCGGTTTCGCGCTGAAAGGTGACGTAAGGGGAATCCTGTGAATTGGTGGACATCTGTTGGCAAATAGGAGAAAGAGGTGAAGGTACCTGGGGCCCATAGGCGGCGTTAATCGGTCGCTGAACCTCTCAGAGAAAAGAAGGCTGCTGTAGCAGTGGAGCAATAGGGTTGTTTGGAGGCCAACACGCCGGTTTAGAAAATAGCTAAAAATTACTTGATTCCTCTCGGAAGTTGTCGACGCGCCATTAAGCCTCAATCCCCCCCCCTCCTCTCGGAATCAAACCAGAGTCCCAACACTAGTGGGAAATTGCCTATAATAGGCCAGGCACTCCCCTTTATTATTTGCAGCTTCGCAACATGGAAAATTATGTTGGTGAAAGAATATTGGAACCTAAGGCAGACAATGAGGGCAGAGTAAGCTTGACATTCTGGCTTTGTGTTGGCACGGCAGTCAAGCTGAAAAGGTGGGGCCTTAGGAAGATTGTGGCAGACGGCGATACAAATGTGAAGGTTAGATGGCTGGGAGCTCGAATGTAATTGCACCGAGCTAGGCCAATAAACATTGAGTAGCCACATCCCAAACAAATGGCCGTCATAAGAGTGCAGCCGAATTAGAGGGACCACTGTCCCATGAGGTACAGAACATACAGGTTTTGATGTGTATATTAATTGTTGTTTCTTCGCCTTCTTCTTTCTCCTTTTTTGTCTTTATTGCCATGTTATAGTAAAGTACAACCAGTAATACAGAGAACAAAATGATTGAAGGGACCTAACTAACAAAGTAAAAGAGCGAGGATAAAGAGCAGGCCACAGTTGTCTAGTCGCAGGCCGTGGACTGTATTAAAGTCCTAAGACCATGGTACAGCGACGGCCTGTTGGAGGTGGCAGAAGGAACAGCTGCTAAACCTGAAGATGGAAGGAGTCAAGTAATACCTGGAATGCTGATAGACGTACTGGAAACCATAACTGTGGATCGTGAACATAAGGAACGGAGAGCCCATAGGTGAACTAGGTAAAGTGGGTCCTGACCAAGTTCCTGGCACTAAAGGCATGGTGAAAGTAGCACTGTGGAACATGGACAGTTACTGCAGTCAGGAGGCCCACCATCGGTCGAAGTGGAGACCAACGCATCGGGGAAGCAGCAGCCAACGGGCGCACTATGGGGGTCGCACTGTACAGAAGTCAGGCCGGGCTGGACGATGATAGGTTCCCGGAATCGTGGAAATGGGACTGGTAAAGTGGAGGCAGCTGAGTCGGGTAGTATTAAGGAGGCCCGGTCAGAACTAACTGAGCCAAGTGCAGAAGGGCCCGACGAGAGATCAGCACGGTTCATTGTTGGCGTGCACAAAACGGGATCCATGTGGTCCTGTGTATAAGGCGGGCATGTGGGTCGCACATAGATGGGCGCACCAAGGAGGTGGCGAATGAGACTGAGAAAAGGTGCGTATGGGACAAAGAGGTTACGGCGGAACGTAAAGTCAGACCGGAGGGCTTAGAGAAGGACTAGTGCCCAGTATGCCTAGGATGAGCCACCTGAGAGTGTCTAGGTGGTTGAGGAGCCTGAGTCGTAGTTGATACGGTGCCAGAGGTCACAGTTCCAGGCATCTACCCGTGAGGCGGAATAGGGCGAGATGAAGAATAAATGGACAAAGCGACTGGGCCAAGAGAAGGTAGGCTCCCGGACACAGAAGAAAATGTCAGAAGACGAATCCGCCATAGCAACTACTTCAGGAGAGTCCATACTTTTAGAAGGCAGACCGAGGTCTGAATGTGTTTTAATGCCAAGTGTCGAACGGGCACACAAGCGTGAATGGTATTTCAGAACTTAAGAAGATCCAATGGAACGAGAGTCACATGATCAATCATCTACGTGGAGCCGTAGGAACAAAGTTGAAGCAAGGTCCCGCTCGGATGCTTTTATTGGAGGACTGTGCCTGCGCATGCATAGAATGTAGAACTATGAGCCCGGCAGGGATGTCAGCAAGTTTCGCCACAGATAAGAGCATGTAAAGGGGGGGTATGCTAAAAGACAGGTAATGAAGGTTTACTTTGGCAATAGAAACTCAATTTTATCAATGTTAAAGCTGTTTAACCAATTGTACCCCTTCTACGTCATTGCTGCGTCATTCTCTCCTAATATTTAATTGTTTCCCTCTTTTGTTTTCTTTTTCTCAAAAATTTGAGTGATGAAACGTGTTTGAAAACGTTTGCCATAACTCGACGCCGAAATGGCCAAACAGAGTGTTCACGTTCAAGGAAAAACGAAGTCTTAACCTGATCTTCCCATACCTATGGGTTAGTGTAAAAGTGATCACTGAACCAAACATAGAATCCGTTTGTTCGTCTGCATACACTACTTCTATGGGAGATTCTGATGTTCAATTTTAGGGCCATTGCTTTTTTGTTGTATGTGAATGATCTACAGGATATGAATTGAAAAACGTATAGGACTGTGTATGCTGATGACATTTTTATATTATCAAATCATCTGGACAAGGATATCACGTTGAGCCATTTACAATCTAATTTTAACTTAACAAATATTTTTACAAACTAATTTATTTATAAGTGTTGACAAAACACGTTTTATGCCAATCACTACTTCCCATATGAAATTAATAATGCTGACATTTTTATTCGTAGTAATGACTGCATATTGAGTAGATGCAACTGTCATAAACTAAAGTCACACAACCTAAATACCTTGGACTGGCTATTGATAGCAATTGAAAGTTTTATTAGCATATTTAAAATCTTAACCTTAAAATCAGATTTGCCGTTGCACTAGTCTACAAAATTAGAAATTACATAGGTAGTGGTGTCAAGAAAACTACATTTGAAACGTTCATTCTTTCGATTGTTCGGTGCGCTTGTACAATTTATATACTTCAATGTCCTCTGGACTAATCATTCGACTAGAAAGGGTGCCAAATAAATCAGTTAAAGCACTTTTTGCAAACTGCATTCACAAGAAATCTACGAACGAAATTTTTAAAGAAAATAAGATAATGACAATTATGCAGTTCGATTATACAATCATGACTCAAAATTGTTTTAACTGACTGGAAAATTCCTTTAATAAGAAATGGCAAAAAAAAATCATAATTGGCTAAGTATTCCTACTTTTGGGAATTTGCACGGCAGAAGACTTATGAATTACGTCATACCAACTACTTTTAACAAATTGCCAAACCATTAAATAATTATAAAATGAAAACCACAGTAAAAAATGGGTGTTTAATTAAACATTTTCATTTCTTTTTTAAATTGTAGAATTGTAGAAATTAAACTAGACTTTTTTATATAAAGTTGTAAGGACTTGTTTTTTAACTTGGATTGTTCGCAATTTACAGTAAACCATTCTGCTAACTTGTCATTTTATTATCATATACATCATCCATTGTAATCATCTGTTTATAATTTCCATCATATACTATAACACAAACGAATATTTGTACTGATTATATACGCACAAACAAATTCTTAGAAATTTCGTACATCCCGCTTTTTTGAATTATTATTATTATTATTATTATTATTATTATTATTATTATTATTGGATTAAGGCTGGCTTGGAGGCTAGGAGGTGTGTCGGCCGCATGGACTGGGTCCTGAAAATAATGTATTTTTGTGAACTTTTAAGTGCCATCGACGGGATTCTTGCTGCTGACTGGATGGATGAAGTTTCAGTGAACATTTTAAGACATTCCGTGAGTTCTTCGAATGCATATTTTGAAAATTAGAAGCATAAACATCTGCTCAAACGTCTTGTCAACGCGAGTGTTTTCTACGGAAGTCTGTGAGTGTTAACCTGAATTTTGGTGCGACGCGATCGTTGTTAAATAAGGAAGTTGAACAGGGACAGTTCACTTCTTTTTGTTTCTTTCTGTTTTTGATTTTACACTGGATATGGCTCGATGTGGAGAGTGTGAGAACAAGTTATCACTTGAGGATGATGTATTCCTAATTTGTGCAAACTGCAATGGAAAAATCCATCACGAAAAAAAATGCTCTGGTCTTTCAGAGTCAACAATTGCGGCAATGTGGGAAAAAAAGAAGAAAGTTTGGATATGCCGAAGGTGCAGACTGGCAAAAAATGGCAAAAAAGGGACAGACAAGGATGATGAATTGTACTCTACTGAGGAAGACTATCCACCCCCACCCCACCACCTAGAAGATGACATTGGCCGTTTTGAAAAAAAAATTGATGGTGTCAAAATCTCATATGACAGAATATTGAAACTAATGGAAGAACACAACAGTAGGTGTAACTCATTGGAAAAAGAAAATAAGGACCTTATGAAGCAAAATGGATCAATCAACATAAAATTAAACCAAATTGACGAAACACTGAAAACTGTACTTAAAAATAATGCTGAAATATTGAAAAGCATTGATTTCGTAAACAAAAAATATGATGATGTGGTAGAAGAGTTAAAACAAGTGAAAGAAAACAATAAAATCTTAAAAGGAAGACTTGACCAACTAGAAAAAAAAAGTGAAAAACAAACAACTGATAAGGATAAAATTGACAACAAGGAGATATACCCGCAAGAAATGGATGATCTTAAAAATACTGTTAAAACCTTGAAACAAACACAAGAAGAAAGCTTACAATATAACCGTAACCGGAATATTGAAATTTTTGGGGTAGAGACAGAAACGAGAGAAAACTTACGGGACACAATCTACAGAATTGCTGATGCACTTGACTTAAAAGATTTCAACGAAAACAAGATAGACAAGGCTCACCGACTGCCGTCGAAAAATAACAAAACTCCATCTATCTTAATACAGTTCAAAAACAGGACTGACAGGGACATGTGGCTGAACAATAAAAACAAGAAATTTCTGAACAACAATGATGTGTTTGGAAATGAGAATACAGATCGTATTTTTATTAATGAACATTTGACCCCATTTTACAAAACTCTATTATGGAAAACAAAACAAGCTCTTATCCCAACCCACAAGTTTATATGGTTCAAGGACGGAAAGATACAGGTAAAACAAGATGAAAAAGACCGAAAATATACTACAATCAAAGGAGAAGAAGATCTCTTAGCAATCGTTAGAGAGATAAAAGAAACAGAAGAAAAAAGAGCTGATACGACAAAGCTGACATCACAACAAGAAATAAATAATAAAAATTCAACAGAAACGTAAATAATACTGATGACAACTACATCAATGACATTTGCGAAAATTTCGACGATTTAGAGGCTCTTTTTTGTTGCTCCGCCTTTAAAAATATTAAGTGCATTCATACAAATATTCGTAGCTGTAGGCTACACTGGGATTCCTGGTTGGCAGAATTCTATACCGCTAATATTCAATGGGATGTGATTGCTCTTACTGAAGTAAACATTACAGAAAACGAAAGTTCTCTTTACCAAATTAAAAATTATGTTCAATTTGCAAACTGCAGGGAGAAAAAAAGAGGTGGAGGAATACTGTTGTTTTTCAACGAAAATACAGTTAAAAATGTTGTGTGTAAAAAGATAAAAATTGATGAAAATGAAATTATGTCTAGTATATTGGAATTTAACAACAAAACATTTGAAATTATAACTGTTTATAAAAAACCCTCTGCAAGTAGACAACATTTCATTAAGAAGATTAAAGAATATGTTAAAAATATTGATATAAATAACAATATACTTTTATTAGGAGATTTTAACTTTAACATTTTAGAAGGCCATCAAGATCCAAATGAAAAATATGACATTGAAAGATTTGAAAATACAATGGCAGCTTTAGGCCTTACTCCACATATAAATTCCCCCACCAGAGTTGATTTTAGAGAAAACAGAATTACAACATCATGTATCGACCTAATTTACAGCAAACTTCAACATTTTTTGTATAACTCCTTTGTAATAAAAATAAAAATTGCGGATCATTACTTCACGGCAATTCAAATTTGGTGTGAAGAATACTCGCCTAATGAACAGGCACATAAAAGTACATATTATCAGCAACTCAATCACAAAGGTGTTAATTTACAGCTTAAAAATTATAACTGGAATTATTTACACAAACTTAGTAGACCTAATGATATTTACAATGAAATTGAAACCGTGGTTAAAAATATTTACAATAGTAATACTATCACAAAGTCTCATAGAAATTTAAAAATAAATAAAAATAAAAATGAACAAAGACAGGAATGGATGAACTCTGATCTATTGAAAATAATTAACGAAAAAAATAAACTTTGGAATACAATTGCTAAAACAAAAATTCCTAATGTAAAGGACTTAGAAAAATACAAAGCACTTAAAAAAAATGTTACAAAACAAATTCTGGTTGCCAAAGCAGAATACTACAAAATATTCTTTGAAACAAATAAACATGATGGTAAAAAAATTTGGGATAAAATAAATACAATAAGTGGACTCAGTAAGAAAAAAAATGGTAACTTAGATGAACAAATAAAAAAAAATTTCAAAGAAAATAATACACAAATGCTTTGTAACAATTTTGCCAAATACTTTGACCAAGAAGTACCACTATTGAAATTACAAAAAAACAAAGATAACGCTTCTAAAACAAAAAATAAAACTTCAAACACAAGAAATACAAGCACATGTATTAATTCTTTTCAAGTTGTAAAACCAACCACACAATATATTATCACAATTATGTTAAATTTAAACTTAAAAAAATCTTGCGGATATGATGGTTTTTTATTGGAACATTTTGTCAATAATAAGGAAAATTCAGCAGAATTCTTGAAGATACTTATTGATGCAATTATTGATTCTGAAATTTGGCCTGATAGCCTAAAAAAGCAAGTTATAAGACCTATATATAAAAAAAGTGAAAAAAACTTTTACAGTAATTACAGGCCTGTTGCTTTACTCCCAGTTCTTAATAAAATCATTGAAAAATATTTTGCTAATTGCATTTCTAATTTCTTAAATAAATTTAAACTTCTGAATAAAGCTCAATATGGATTCAGACAGGGACTTGGGACTATAAATGGACTAAATGTCATTAATAATAAAATACTTAATGCTTTAGATAATAGTAATCATGTCGGCCTAATCTCTATTGATCTGAAAAAGGCCTTTGATACAATTGACAATAAAATACTGCATAATAAACTTTACAATATTGGTATTCGTGGAAAAATATTAAATATTCTAGCAAGTTATCTGAACAACAGACAAAGTTGTGTAAAAATTGCGAATTCACAAAGTGAATGGGCTAAGGTTCAATATGGGGTACCACAGGGCTCAATTCTTGGCCCTATGTTATTCTTAATTTACATAAATGATATTACTGAAAGAATCCATAAATGTCATATCACCCTATATGCTGATGATATTCTCATTGTTTCTATTCATAAAAAACAAAATTTAATGGTAAAAAACTTACAAAGCGAATTTAACAATATTAATCAATATCTTTATGATAACGAACTTTACATCAACAATGAGAAAACCAACTTTTTGCATGTATCTACATCTCATACTGAAAAATTAAAGTGTGGTATTTTTTCGCATAAAGAGGATTGCGTAGAAAATTTTAAGTGTAACAGTTGCCCTAGAATTAAACAGGTATCCTCCCTTCGATACTTGGGACTTCAAATTGATGAAAGTTGGAAATTTTATACACATATTGAAATTATAAAAAAAAAATTAGGAAAATGATACCACTACTGTATAAGGTTAATAATTGTTTTGGGATCGAAGTAAAAAAAATACTTTATGAATCTTGGATTCTGTCATATGTCAGATATGCATGTACAATTTTTGGATCAACTACGGATAACTACATCGAAAATCTACAAAAAGTACTAAATATAGCAACGAAAGCATTATTTAGATCTACGCAAAAAATGTCAACTACTGATATTCTGAAGAAATACAGCCTAATGAACTTCTCATTACTTTTTAAATTGACAGTAATAACGAATAATTTTTTTGATTTAACATATCAGACTAAAATTTTAAGACATGTACGAAATCATGCAGCATGGCTCAAAATACCATCTTGGAGAAACTCCTATGGCAAAAGAAGACTGGAATATAATATTCCAACTATTTTAAATGAAATACCATTGGATATCAGACAGACCCTAACCAGATCCAATATCAAAAAAAAAAAAAAAGAATTGGCTTATGCTGAACTATTATTAGGTCTAATTGATCAAACTTAAATTGCATTTTCGTTAGCTTATTGACTTAGTATTTGTTTATTTGTGTGTGTGTGTGTTAAAATCTGAAAAATATAATGTAAAAAATAAACATGTTATGAAATTGTTATGACATTAGGTTTTGGATATGTTCAGTGCACATACAAGCTCTTTGAGCTTCGTGCATGCACATGAAATGTGTGTATATTTATACTGAATAAAATTATTATTATTATTATTATTATTATTATTATTATTATTATTATTATTTGATACTTTTGATAAAAAAATATTACTTAAAAAATGTGAACAAGTAGGACTGAGAGGGAAAATTTATAATTTAATAAAAAATTATTTAGAAAATCGAAAAGCAACAGTCAAAATTTTAGATGAATATAGCTCTCGAAATGAAATTATGAATGGGGTTCCACAAGGATCAGTTCTAGGGCCTTTATTGTTCTTAATATATACAAATGATATTAGTGCGTGTGTTGACAGAACATTAATATATTTGTTTGCAGATGATATGATGCTAATATCCATAAATTATATACGAGAAGAGATGTTGGAAAATTTACAATTTGACTTTGATATGATAAATGCATGGTTTATAGAAAATGAAATGTACATAAGTGAAGAAAAATCAATATATATGAATATAACAGTACCAAAAATGAAAGTAAATGAAGAAAGTGACATAATAGTACATGGAGAAAATTGTAAATTGATGAAATATGGGAAAGATAAGTTAAACTGTCAAAATTCATGTAAAAAATTAAAATTTAAACAAAAAACAAAGTATTTGGGAATGTTAATAGATTCACATTGGAATTTTAAATCACATATCCTAATGATAATTGATAAATTAAGATATATATTAGCAAAATTATACCAATTAAGAAATGTTTTAGATAGTAAAAACAAAAAAATAATATATGAAGCATGGGTAGCAAGTCAAATACGATACGGTTTAGAAATATATGGTTTTGCTTCAGAATATTTAATTGAAAGATTGCAAAAAGTACAAAACAAAATTGTGAAGATATTATTTGAACAACCGCAGAAAACAACAGCTGAATTATATAAGGAAAATAAAATTTTAAGAGTATTAGAATCGAGAGATTATATGATAATAATAAAAAATTATTATATAAATACAAACAAGATATACAGTACAGAAAAACAAAGCAGACTCAGATTAAAGTCACAAAGATTTCAAATACCAAAATGGAACAATAAATATGGCCAGAGAAACAAAAAATATTATATTCCACATATCTTTAATACCATACCAAAAGAAATCTTAAATAGTAAAAGCATAAGTGAACTAAAACCCAAATTAAAAGTCTGGCTTTTAGGCAACAAATAAATTGAACAATTACATTTCAATTTCTACTAAATACTGTTTCATAATGGATGTGGTGATCATGTAGCGAAACTTGTAACTTTGTGTAATGATACATGTTTGTAATTAGTTGGCAAATTTTTTCTTTTTTTTCTTTTTACTTTTTTTCTCTGTATATTGTTGTAAATAAGTGTATTTTATATTTATTTTGTATTGCTGACTCATACAAGTTGACAACAACTTCGAGTCAAGTGAGCAATAAAATTATTATTATTATTATTATTATTATTATTATTATTATCACTGTGTTTTTATTTTGTATATATTAAATTATTTTTATGATAAAGTTTATGAAATATTTCACTGCTTTAATGTTATGCTGTAGACCTTAAACCTTAAGTACGTTCTGTTATGAACTGTTCCCATTTAATTCTGTATGTCACACTTTTTTATTTAAATAAATTTTCTATTAAGGTATCACTTTGTAGTTCTTATATTTTATTTCAAACAAGTATTTATAATTATTTATTTACTATTCCTTTTAGACGTGTTTATAAATTTTAGACACCCTGTAACTGTTGTTTTAAAGAAAACACCATTTTTTATTGTAAATAAGTTTAGCTTTGAAATGATCAAGACAACTTAATATTTTCCATTATGTTATGGTAAAACGTACACCAGATTTATAATAACTTTCATTTATGACTTTATTTTTACTGCAGCTTCTATTCAGCGAACAGAGAAGTTATCTTTGCAATATTCGGGTACTATAATCGAAAAAATTATAAATACTAACAATATCACATTTTTACTGGAATATAATATTCAAGTTGAGTACACAGGAGTTCGAGTGAAAACAGCACAGTTGGCTCAGATAATCCTCTAAGTGCTGTTGCATTAATTTTAGAACCTAAGGTACATTACTTGGTTTTTCAACTCTTCTTTTTCGATGTTATCATGGTTAGTGTTTACATTTTCGTTAATTAACCCTATACACGCTGATTTTTTACCACGTGCTCTACACTGCTGTGCGCATTTATTTTGTGACAGCAATATCAGTGATGTTTGCTTCCCAACAATACTTGTACGGGAAAGATGGACGTTGTACGCTGTTGTAAACATTTAAACAATGTGCGACACATCAACGGCTAAATAATAACCATAAATGTATTTTCTCTTTACTTGTTATTGTTGTAGCTTGTAAATAAATCGATTAGTCACTAGTTTAGCGGTGGGCAGCATGAATGACTGTACTTCTACTTCCACGTACGATTGTTGTTAGATTGGAGAGCGAGCGCTTCCCCGCCTCCGCCCACCCGCCACCGCTTTCCTCCGCTGTTTCGTACTGCCTCCTACTGCTTTGTCTAACACTACATCCTCATATTACAATGCACTTTTGCTACTTCTGCTCAGCCAGTCCAACAATGGTTCTTTGTTACAACTATTATCACTTAATCCTTTTTTACTGTTTGAATCGTCAGCCCATACGTAATAATCCACATCGCTTGGGCGCAATTCTCTGAGACGATAGCGCGTACAACGGGTGGCCATGTTGAGTGGCTCGCAAATTGCTGCCCCTTAAGAATGAGAGTACAGCGCAAAAAATGAAATAATACGACGGGATTGGTTCGTCTGACTGATGTTATCTAATGCTGATTTGTTACGTGATAGTTCATTGGCCAATTCCTTAGTTTATTTCACATAAAGAAGCAGCACTAGCAAATCACGAGCTGCCTTGTTTAGACATCACCATCAGCCCGATATCGGGCTCAACGCATGTTCTGCAACAATCCTGAACGCGTATATAGGGTTAATCATAATTGAATAAACATCACGGTTTCAGCATTGCTGGAGCCCTTGGCTTTTTTGTTATGGGTCCAGAAATCAACGCGGTGTATTGAAGGTGCATAACAGAACTGTATTCGAGACTATTTATCACGCATCGTGGTGTTGAGAGTCAGTGTTGCCATAGTAAAGTGGAATTTCGAAACTGTCACCCTCACCCAAAGACGTTTTAAAAATTGTAATGTGGTAAAACATATTGTCAGCTGTGTAGCTTCGTTAAGCATAAACAGCTTTATTGTCCTATAAGGATTTAAGGTATAAATGAGAGATTCCCTTAGCTAATCTAAAAGGCACTTTTGGTTGCTATGTTGAAGGAATTCTCATTCTTTTACAACTGAAGTGAATGAGTGTCATTAACGTTTCTTAAAAATGTTTTTGATTAGTTACATGCCGAAAAATGCTCCACAAACAGCAACACTTAAAAAAAACACTGTAAAAAATTAGGAGAGGACCCTCAAAATAGGAGAGGGGCCCCATCTGCAGGGAGGAAGGAGGGCACCAGGAGGGAGGCCGGGGGGGGGTTGTTCAAAAGGGCTGCTTTCCATCTACTATTCCATTACTATTGTTTGTTACACATCTTACCGCAGTAGCAATCTCTGGTTTAGAAAGGAAAAATGTTTTATTTTTCCGAGTTAGTCTACATACTTAGGGTTATTTAAACATAAAACTCGTTCCTTTGTCGACCAAAATATAATTCTCGTCTGTTTTTTATGATATTTAGGTTTATTATTCAACGTGTGAAATATACTTTCCGTCAGAATTAATATCAACAAATTAAAAAATCAAGCATAACGTTGAAATAATTACTGTCAAATTGACTTACCGTAGCACATCCTTCACCAATGGAAATAACTTGACCAATATTCTGGAGTTGCCTTCCTTCATTTGACCAACAGCTAGTGATGAATAAAAAGACAAATATTATCAACAAACAGTGAGTCAAGTTTATTACTATCTTAAGTTAGTGAGGGTTGAAATCATGTTTTCAGGAAGTAGAGCTAAATCTACTCATCCATGAGTCTGGCACCCTCTTTCGTGGACAAATCCCAGGCTTAGCGCCTCATCTTGTTACGAGCTATTAAAGGCACTGTCGAGGAGTGGCCCTCGGCGTGTTGCCGCTTCGTGTCACCTCCCTGACAACTATCGAAATACATTTCTACATATTTAAATTCAGGTGAACAACTGCTGTCATCCTCACTAATATGTTAAAACATATTCAATTTTTGGAAGAATCTGTACATTTATTAAAGAAAAATTGAAAAACTCAACCCTCATGATGCAACTTTTGGAAGTGTGGATTTTTTAGTTTAAATGGGATGGGAAGCCAATGGGCTCGAGGTGGGTTAAATGAAACCCATTGTTTTATATGTTTACACGACATGTGTGCGTGTTAAATGTTGCCTATAGACGTTTCCTTTTAAAAGAGACCGTGTCAGTATGGCTCAGTGGGAGGACCTCAGCCTTTGATTTCAAAGGTCGTGGGCTCGATTCCCAGGCAGTCTGACGTATAAGTATAAAAGGCAACATAAATAGGTTTGCATCTGTTTTTATTTATTTGAATTTTTAATTCTTACTGCTGGCAGTTCGAACAAGTTGTAAATCTTAGCTTTTGTGATTTTAATGTCACGTTTTTCGTACTTTGGTCTAACACGTTTTGTTTTATGTTTTTTACATTTCTTTGACAAAGAATCTGGCGTAAGAATTGAAATACTCATTGTTTTTACGCTAGAATATATGAGTGTTGTGCATTTTGATTTTTTTT
>JAHWFP010239054.1:3584-16621 GCA_023313725.1 Lithobius niger | reverse complement strand
ATTAGAAATGGTTATGCAATATAAACCTTGCCAAATATGGTGTAATGAGAAATACATACTTGTGTAAATTTCGAAGTTTTTGGCGTAGACTGAAAAAATAAATTTTCTGCCCATAAACGATAGTGCTAGTGTAAAAACTAACCCTAATCCAGATAGAGTTAGGCGTTGGTACGTGTGTAATTCCCTCCAACATTTTCGTAGTGAATGCCCCGAACGTAACTCTAAACCACAGCAAGCTAACGCATGTTTTCCAGTCGGGAAAGATGCTAGGGAAATCCTTAAGTCTAGCACACTAGAAGCTAACTTAGGTAAACGTAAAATCAATATTTTATGCGACTCCGGAAGTTCGTTTCCCTGGTAAGCGCGAAACTCGCTAGGAACTGGCACCGATTAAAACGGAAGATTAAATGTCAAACAGCTTTAACAGACGTAATCGTAGAATTATCACAGGTTAAGTTGTGTTTAAGAATAACCAATGGTGCTAAGCTAAAAACCGTAGCTTGCATTTCGAAATCTCGTGACCCCCTCTTTGGCGTGGTATTAGGAATTACCGGTATTGAATTGCTAAATAAAAATCTCGAGAAAAGCGTCACGCCTCGGGATTTATCTCCCCTGCCAGCCGAGGTAGCCCCCCCCCCCCCAGTCAGGGTCGGCACTAGCCAACAAAGAAATCGAGTGCCGGGCAGCAACCCGATCATCCCCACGGGATTGGTCAAGGGTCAAGTAGGCGATAATGAGTTAATTGCTTCGCAGCTTACCGTTGGTCAGTCCTCAAATGCAGATGGGAGGAGCTTGCTTAACCCTTCTGCTAATAAACCCAGCAACCCGTCTCATAGACGCCGCAATCTTTGTCCGCCTAGGTTAGGAACGAAAGATGCCTTAAGCACGCCTTATTTAAATAAGATGAAACGAAGTTTGTTCACTAATGATGTAAACCATAGTTTAGTCATGTCAGATAAACCAGGAATTAGCGAATTTAGCTTTCCCGAATGGCTTAAATTGCATGAACTAACTTCCCCTAATCTAAAGGTGGAAATGAGTAAACCTGCCAATTTAAAGGTCGGCTGTAAACGTGTTCTACCCATATGCTTTGATTTTTTTCCCAGAGTTTTGTAAAGTTAAATTGCCTGAATTCAATCTAACTTAAAAATCAGTATGCCTGCCAAATAAAACTTAAACATAGTTTTCCCAGTCCCTTTTTTTTTGTATTAAAAGTAGGACCGATGTTTTATTGTGGATTCCATGTCAGTCTAGAGTGGAAATAAAGGCATTTATTAGGGCTCTTGCACTGAGTAGGTATTCCCAGTGAAACAGAGGTTGTGAAATCTAACCTAATGTAATTTTTTTTTCTAAAAAGTAGAGTTTTTTTTCTTGTTGCAAGTAAACCGGAAATCTGACAAAAGTAAATTTCCAGTGCATGTTTTCTTTTAAACAGTGAGTAGTTTGAAGCTACAACTGTGGCTCCATCTAGGAGCAACCAAACCTAAAATAGTGTACTTGCTGAATTTTAAATTTTAAAACTTCAGATTCTTCTGGACAAACCTAGAAAGCATCTCGTGAGTGTTGCTGCAGCAAGCCAGCAATTTTTTGTTTACACAGTAACTTGTTAAAACTCATCATTTTCAGGAAAAATTGACTGAGATTTTTAACTGCATTTTTAATTTTGTTAAATGGTTTGTTGGAAGTACGTCCATAACAGAAAGCAACTTCCAATTAATTCCCGTTTTGGCCTTCACACCTAAATTTTAAGTGCCTATGCTCTACTCTTTTTATCACTATCAACGTCTCCCTTTGTGGGAGAATATTAACAAAGATTGTAACGACACTAATTAAATATTCATTAGAAATATTCTATGAGAGTTGCAACCTGTTCCCGGTTGGCCCTTCTTTAAGTTTGTACGAAATTTCTTTCTTCCCAAAAAAGAAATCTATCTACCCCTGGGAGAGTGTTGTATTGTTATGTTTTAAGTTATGGGTCATACCTTAAACCCTTCAGTGTCAAAATTGAACATGTAAACAAGTTGTTTGGTAACCTTAAACCATTCCAGTGGTATTAGTTACTGTTAAATAGAGCCGGTGTTCTTCTACGAATTCACAGAAAATCCTTTTCTGACAGCTAACGCAGCCTAGGTTAAGGGTGGACGGCAATGTGTTTTTGGCCGTCACACAGAAAAAAAAGACGCGGCAATTTGACATAATCCTGACTTGTATGAATATCGAGTAGCGGGACGCCTCATTTGACAGTTTCCTTTTACAAAAAACCTAACCTTGTAATTTTCTAAAAGAAAATAGTGTTTCTTTAAAATTAAATGTCTTTTGCCCCATTTTCTGAATGCTTGTACGATTTTCCTGCACGAAGCAGCGCGGACAGCATTTAGTTAATGGCAGCAAAAACAGTGTTTATTACTTGTAAATTGTTAGTTTACTTAAATTTTTCTGAGCCACAAAAACGTTAGTCCCCCAAAAATACAAAACGGCGAAGTCAATATATTTGTAAACAGTGTGATTCATTTTATGTCAATTTTTTGCATATTTTGGCGGTCTTGTTCTTGCATATCTTGTGTGCACTAACCCTTCTATTCTAGCTTTTATTCTGAGTTCTAAGGAACCCTGAATAAAATCCTGTGTGTGGGGGCGTGTAATAGCAGGCCATCAAAAAAAAAACTTCGTTTTGCAACGAACAATTTTTTTTTCTTGAGCGCTCCCAAACGCCAAAAAGACCTTGGTCTTTAACCCTCAGCCAAATCTTTAATAATGGACTAAAACGGCCCATCTTGGAACCATTTAATAGCCTGACACAATAGCTAAGTCTTCGGGAAGCCCAATCTTCAAAATTCTATCCTGAACTCTCACAATCTCCATTTGAAAAACGCTCCAAAACTACCGCAGCGCTCCTTCATCATGGCCGCCTTTATTAAACCACTTGTATCTTGTATTTTATTTTTACTCACTATTATTTAAGGGCAAATGCCCAAAGACCCTAGCTTAATTGTGAATTAGGAGGGGCTTCCATTTATGGTACTTAACCTCACATACATGTGGATACAGACAACATTTGAAGTGTGATATTTTTTATTATGTTGAACAGCTGCAACTTCTATGAAAAATGTCCACAACGATCGTTACCTGTCTTTTAACTTTAAAGTTAAACATCCAAATTAACTTAATGCATTATAGCATTCATTAAGCTAGTTTATTTATCCATTTTAATACGTTATTTAATAATCTTTTGCCCCCAAAACGCTACCATTAGTCCGAAATAATTCGACATCGGCAATCACCGGACACGATTTTTTTTGTGTAAATATTTTTCTCTAAATCTCTACCAAAACCCGACTGGACCCATCCGAATGTTTGTACTAGCTTGCCCTTCAATTAAAAACAGTATATCTTAAAAAGATCTGTTCCCAAAGCCAACCCAAAGTCAGTCTGTGCAATGAAACTCAGTTTCCCCAACCCCAACCTAGTTGTGGTGTGTAACACTGCAGTTTCGTTAAAGCTTATTTAATTTAATAGTAATGCTTTATGCATTACCCAAACCAAAGTATTAAGCTTTAACCAGAGCCTATTCACGATGTGCATATGTAAATAAACAATCCATACTCCATTTCCCAATGTAAAGGCCTATCACAAAGTTCAAGAGTTGAAAACTCAAATTGGCCGATCTCTAACCATTCCCTACTCCTTCAAACGGCTCTGCACCCAGTGCCTTTGTTCAACCGATTCTCCTCCCACTTTCCATTGTTCTTCTGGCCCTCAGCCAATCCGACCCCCGCAGCTCCCCTGCCCGTCCGCGCGAACTTCCGGTCCCTAGCATAAAACCCCCCAGCTCAAAGCATCCACAGCACAGCCCTGAGCACAGCTCAGGTGACAGCACAGCTCACAGATCTCTCAAGCTAGAAGGGTCACGCCGGTCGGGAGTGGAGATGTCACGTCCGTGGTTGCCATGCCGGGCAGAATGGTAGTGGTTGTAAGTAACTAGTTTAACTTTACAAGTTTATGTTTAGGACCCCCCAATTCTAAATTTATAGTCTAATTTAAACTAACCTCTAGCTTAGAGACTTTATGGTTGGTAAGCCTAAACGGCATTGCTGGTCTTTACCACCATAATGTTAGAGTAGACATCTCTTTCTAAAAAGCCAGGTTCATTCTTTGTTCATTTTTAAATGTAAACAAAGGGACGGATTGATCCTCGTGGATTCAGGGAAACAAAACTGTTGGACGATTTGAAAAATAGTTGTCAAATATAGTTGTTACTTAGCAGACGCGGTTCAGCTTGCTGGGTATTCTTGGATTGGAACCCAAGATAAAAATGCTTTTTCTAATCTAAATTAAGAGTGTTTAAGAATCAACTTCGTTGTTCTTGTAATAAGTGAATAATCCAAAAGTGTAAATTCTGTTTAAATTGTTTTTTCAAACTTGTCAAAAGCAAACTTGTGAACTGTAAACTGTAAACTGTAAACTGTAAACATGCTAGTGAACTGTAAAAAGTGTTTATTTTCATTTTTCTGATGTTTTAAAATAAAAAGCCAGAGTTTTAAACTTCAGGTTCGTTCCCTAGTGGATTAATTGTTTTAAGTGTAAACTATTATGTAGCCCATTTTAGCTTTATACTTCGTTTAAACAGTTAAATAATTCCCACCGTTGGTGGCAGTGATATTACCGGTAGCATTAAGGTTAGGCCTATAGTTAGGACACCGACGCTCCATCCCCTAAGCCGGGACTGTAGCACATGCTGTGCTTATTATCGTGAAAAGTCGTAATAATCACCAAAACTTGATACTAAACGATACTCGTCAACTAGTGATGTCGGGGGCGCTACAAGCACCTCAGCCGTCGTAGCGTCCGCCGCTACATTGCACAACGCTCGTAACTCGTGGTAACTCCATGAAGTTGGCTCTTCCATTGGTTAAAATAGAATGTAGACGTGCTTCTGTGTGTGCCTCTGTGCATGCGTTTTGTGAGGGTGTTCCCAGCCTGGAACTCTCTCACAAAAGGGTCTATTTGTAGAAAAAACGTCGAAATTTTTCTAAGAGCACTAAATTCGGTATCACTAACAAAATTTTTGAAAAAACTAAGATTACGTTTCTGTGTAAACCTAGGTTGCCAGTCCTCTTGACCAGATATTTGCTCATTTTACTTGATTTACTCGTATTCTTTTTAGCAGGGGTTGGTATAAGTGGATCAATCCCTTCCAATTGCCTTACCACCTCAAGTGTGGGTCATTTTTTTTTATTATTATACTTATAAGATACCAAATGATCTTTGAAAAGTTGCCGCAATTCTAGAGTAATTGCTTCAGTTTGATATTTGTGATAGCAGCAACTATTAGATTTTTATTAAGCCATTTTTAGGGAAGTTTTGCAATTTTTACAATAACAATAAAATCTTTGTATTTTATGGTTTCTAATGTGAGTAATAGCATTGTATCTCTGCTTGTATTATTTGAATAACGTAGGCAACGTTTCAGGGTAGCGAGGATAATAGAATAGAAGAAAAAATTAAGTATGCTATTCCTGCAAGTAAAATATTAGCGTTGCCTTGCCAAAACAGTGAAATAACAAGCGGCTAGAGCGACTACCTAGTCATATCCGGTCTTCTGTACCGTTCTGCCACTACCAATGGTGAGGCGCTCACCTCTATCACGCATTGCAACAGCTATCTCTATTATATAATCTAAAAGCAGTAACCATCAAAACAGCCTGTTAAAAATGTGTTAGCTTTTAAGCTTATTTTAGATTTTAGGCGAATTTATCAACTTTTAGGCCTAATTCTTACCTGGAGCTTTAATTTCGTAAGTAGCAGCTAACGGAGATTGATTTGTATAGTACGCCTATTCATTATTGCAACACGGTGTGTCTTCAGGCACAGAGTTACAGTGTTAAACGTAACGCGCAACGTAACCTATATAGATTCGTGGTAGCAGGGAAGTGAAGGGAGAGATGTTGTTGATGAAGCCAGGAGCTACTCGTAGCAACTTGACGTTGCCGTGGTAACGTGATTTTAGGCCTAATTTTCATTTTTTAGGCCTAATTTTTTTAACTGTAGTTTTAATTTCGTAAGTAGCAGATAGGCTTAATGAAGAACCTGGTTCGATGGTAAGATCATTCATTCATGCAACAATGCGATGAGACTATTTTAAACGAAGCTAAAATGCTTTTGTTTTTATGGCTGCAGTGTTATCCTTAGGATTTCAATTCAACGATCAAATGTTATTTAATTTAGTTACGTCGAAGTCTATTAGCTGTAAGGAAGTAACAATGTTTTAATATGCCATGTTATTTTACTAACTTTTGACACTGAATCTAACAGTGTAAACAGTGGTCGTCAATATCTGGTACCGTTGCGAAGTTGAAAAAGGCGACAGATGGACAAAGTCGTTGCAATACTCTTGTCAGCCAGTACGGCTGTACAGAAGACTAAAAGTGCAGCTCAAATTATTTGATAAAAATTGCATGGCAAAAATGCGGTACAAAATACATATTTACGCAAGGGATCGGTCATTATGTATTGCTGGGGGGATTTTTTTTCCATGATACAAAAAAAAAATGCTGAAAGGGAACTTAAAAATGTAAAAAGTTTTCTGAACCCTGTTTACAGCTCGTCATTTTGTAACTCGAGCTCTTTTGGGCGCCAGAGATTTGGCCGAAATGAAAACAATACTTACTGAATCAGGAGGACCTGGCATTGGAGATGGTTTAAGGTAAGTCAGTAAAGTTGTTGTTAAGGTGATTTTTCGAGCTGCTAAATGTGAAGGTGAATTCGTGGAAAACAATGAGGTGGTTCGTTTTGATTCCAATGAGAAACTGTATTAATTGGAAAAAAAGCTACCTAGGCTGTCAGAAATGCATAAGAAATGCCATTTTAAGAAATGTCATTCGCTGAGAATTAGAAATGCCATTATAAGAAATTCCACTGTAAGAACTGCCAATCGGTGAAATTTATATTTCGTAGACTAGACATAGCGCACTCAAAAGTCGTTGCTTCTACGAATTGATTAATTAAACTGGTGAAGTTTATATGAGTAGATAGGGGTAGATGCAGTTACAAAACCATAGAGCAAGTTAAGTATTATCAATACATAGATCTGGGGATAGGCTGAAGGTTAGGATGTAACATGTTGGCCTTGGAAGGTGCTATCCAGGCCCAACAGTTGAGTTAGTAATATTCAGTGGTTGCATCAGTATTACACTACTATTACGGCCATATTCTTAATGACGGCTCAACGCAAAGTCACTTTGGTATTCGTAATGAAATCCAGGCTCAGACTTAACAAAGTAACTGGCAATGGCAGTCGTTTGCAGGCAGATGGAGTCATTACAGATTGGCCCTTTTTTACCGCATTCTACATGGGAGTACGCTCCTAAATACGAAAGAATTATGCAAAACACCCGAGTAATTGGTCGACACGACAATTCAAAGAATGTGAACCGTTACCAGTGTAACAAGAATGTTTTTGCTGGTTCTTTTTTCCCCCAGGTCAATTCTGTCGCTTCTGCCAATAAAGGAATAAGCGCCATTTCGACCAAAATTGATCAGTGAATCAAAAACGAAAGTTGCATGCCTCGTTTCGAAGCTTCATCGCTTTTGCATTTGGTGCCACTAGATGGCGTTAGCTTCAATGGTTACTTTTGCAAGCATTAAGGTGGTAAGTGCCGTTTTCTGCTAGGCTCTTGCAAGCAGTAAGGGGTAAGTGCCATCTTAAAACAACGACAACAATGGCATCTGTGCATGATAACGCCACTCCATTGCATCCAGCATACGCAAATCAAATCAACAATCTCAGGGAGTGTTCCAATCTTCAAAGGAGGAGTGACTGCGGAAAATTTTAAAAATACAATGTTGACTCAAAAGAAAGTACCGATGGGCACTTACCCCCTTTATAATTAATTAAAGCAGGCACTTACTCCGTTATTATTCTGCATTTTGTATAAAAACACCAACTGCATTTTTTAATGCACGAATATAGCTTTAGTGTTACCCTACAACAGTAGTTAGTATTGTAATGCATAAGTCTGCAAGATAACTTTTACACTAAAGCGTAAATTTATGACCTTATAGTATTTTTTTGCTCTCCTGAAAAATTTACTGCTTGGCACTTGCCCCCCTATTAGAGAAAGAGACAGAATTGTAGAGTGGAATGGTCTGTCATGTGATGTTATGAACTCGAGTAGCGAGTCCTCGTATGCATCTGTTAGAGAACCATTAGTGTGTGGTCATTCGTTTTAATTGTTTTTTTTTTGTCGCCGTTGTTTTGTGTTATCTTTTTATTGGTTATATTGCTTTTTGAGTGCTGCAATTACTAAATAAATGTTTCAGCTTAGCTCACATCTAGCAACGCAGAACTTTGCAGGAACCAAGGAAACACAAATACAGAAACAGACAAACAATGGAAAAAAGTCGTAGTAATTAATAATAATAATAATAATAATAATAGTAATAATCTTTATTACAATTACAATATGGTACATATCATAACCCTCGAAACTATCATAGAGAGTGTGTGTGAGTTCAGTTAAATCATTATTTTCAAATACATATTGTCGTTACATCGCAACATTCTGCCTATTACACAACATTTCCCCACTGCTAATTCTGATTGTCTTTTCAAATTTAAATGAGTTACTTATAATCTTCGACTGTCAATTTTCCGTATTTAATTTTGTATTGCTAATAAATATTCTAGAAGTGGCTTTTTGAGTTCATTTAGATTATTGTAGTGAAGTAAATGTCTCTCTAATTTATTAAAAGTGTTAGGGATGTACCAGATTTTATTTCTCTTCCCATATTCATTATTAACCCGAGGTTGTATATAATGGCTTTTTTTATTCTTGAATGCTTAGAACTGTAGGTGTTGCTGTGTTTATTAAGGTTGCTATAATAATTCCTTGAGATTACTGTATAATCCCTTAATTCTTTTATTTTTAAAATTTTATTCTCTTTGTATATTTCACTAGTTGTTTTCTTAATTTTCTGTCCAAAAAAGATTTTTATAATTTTGTTTTGCACTTTTTGTAATCTATCAACAAGATAATCTGCTGTGAACCCATATAATTCTAATCCATATCTCAAATTACTGCTAATCTATGCATCATACACTATTTTTTTAATTTTTTTTTTATCAAGAATACTTCTTAATTTATACAATTTAGGTAATATTTTTCTAAGTTTTGTAATTACTCTTATAATATTTGCCTTGAAGTTCCAATGTTTATCAATATTAACTCCAAGGTATTTTGAGTCTTGCTTTTTTTTTCTAAGAACACGCATTTATCATTACATCTGTTAATTGATTCACCTACCATTAAATTTGTACAATTTCCATAATGTTTCACAATATGTATGTTTTCATATTTATTCATCTTTGGTACAGTTATATTTATTTGAATTGTTTTATCTTTGCTGTAATAAACCAATAGTTTAATAAGTTAAAATCATATTGTAAATTTTTCATCATGTCTATATATTTATTGTTTATTGAAATTAGTAAAGTGTCGTCTGCAAATAAATAAATTTGTATTCTTTCAATGTTATGCAAAATATCATTAGTATAAATTAAATATAATAGAGGTCCTAATACTGATCCCTGTGGTACTCCAAAATTTACAGGTTTTAATTCGCTGTTAATTCCTCCAATTTGCACTGTTGCTTTTCTGTCCTGCAGGTAGCTTTTAATAATATTATAAATTTTACCTCTTAATCCTAGCATTTCACACTTTTTAAAAAGTATGTTTTGATCGAAAGTATCAAAAGCTTTCTTCAAATCGATTAATATTACTCCAACATATTTTCCATCATTTAATGCTTGGGTTATGATTTCATTAATTGCAACTAGTAGATCGTTTGTACTTATATTCTTTGTATATCCACACTGATTTTTGCTTAATAGGTTAATTTTTTCTAAAAAACTTCTTATTCTGTTTGCAAAAGATTTTTCTACAATATTGTCTATAATGGATAGTAATGCAATAGGTCTAAAGTTATTTTTATCTGTTTTCACTCCTTTCTTGTAGATCGGTCTTATTATTTGTGTTTTTAAGTTCTCTGGCCATATTTCTTTTTCAATCATGCTATTTATTAATATTTTGATTGCTTTAGCTTTATTTACTTTCGATTGTTTTACATGCTAAGTCTGAATTTTATCAGTCCCTGTTGCTCTTGTGCTTTCTAATTCATTTATTATTACTAATATCTCATTTTCTTCTGCTGTATCTACGAACAATGTATTACTACTCATGTTGTTTTTTGAGTTTCCTGTGTTTTTGTATTTTTTTATGATAATTCCCGATTTCGTGTTCTTTATCACTTTCTCTCAACTGTGGTATTTGAGCCAAAAAATTATCATTCAAACCATTTGCTGTTCCACTTAATGTCTCTGATCTGAATGTTTCTCTCACAAAATCGTCAATATTTGCTTTCTTTTGCTTACACAAAACCTCATCTACTACTTCCCATAAAGTATTTTTATTCTCCTTCAGTTTATTTAATTTATGATTGTAGTGTTGTTGCTTGCAGTCTTTAATTTGCTTACTTATTTTTTTCATAACTGTTTTATAAGCTTTTATTAATTCTTCATTTCTACCTGAACTTTTTCTGATTTGATTCCATAATGTATTTTTGTAATTTATACGTTCAATAAGTTCAATCGTTATCCATTCCTGTCTCTTATTTGTTCTTTTATTTCTCTCATCAAGCTTACGTATATCTTTTATTGTGTTTTTTCATATATATTATCATGAGTCTATGAAAAGTTCCGTAGGAACGATGAGTAACAGACTTGCATTAGGTTGGTGTCCTAGCGTTTGACCGATGACAGAGACTCGCCTCGACCACCTTTGGAACTAAACACCTAAAACATTCAATTTTAAAAACTAGATGGCGCCAGTAATTTGTGCTTTTTAAAACTTCAGTATCATTTACAGCTTGTTTGTGGGCTCATAAATTCTTATTTAAAGTATCCTTTGGAATTCTCAAACTAATAAAATTTATTAAGCTATATTCTCAATTCTTTTCGATATTATTTTTAACCAATCACGAAGCAGTTTGGTTACGAAGAACGCCATGATATGTGTTAAGTAATGTGCCACTCGTGCTTCCACTAAAAAAGTGAAATCTTCCAAGTCAACTGCCAGAAAGGGACAGATAAGGAAATTAAACTTTATAAACAACAAGAAGATAGTTTGATAATATGGCAAAAAATGTTTGCTCACTTAGTGCAATTATTTTGTTGGTGGTCCATGTTCATACTGGAGATAATCCCCTAAACAGTAAAATTTGTGGTAAGGCATATGTACGATTATCTGTTGCACATTTTAAGTCGAAAGACAGGAAGCTGATTATATCTAAAGTGTGACACGTCTTATTATGATTTGTGAGATTTTCTGCTGCATTTTCTACATTCTGCGACACAGCAGTGAAAAACTGTTTAAATGTGGAAATTGTAGTAAAGCCTATACACTGAAGCTCATGTTTAGTTGCGTTTTGTGCAAACATGGGAGCAAGAAGTGCCTTAATGTTTTTATGACGATAAGCCTATTAAATACATAGTATGAGGTACTGCAACTTCTAGTGAAAGAAGCTTGTTGTAGCGTAAATGAATTTTTTTTATACCGATCGTTCCTTAATCAAGTTTGTAGTGCGCAATTTTCTTATTTAACGTGAATATCATACGATGTATACTCAAATACAAAACGGTCTGAAAACCTGAAATGCAACCTTAGTGGTGCCGCATTTCATACATAAGTAAAAGAAATAGACAACTTTTAAATGCCATATAGTTTTATTAGTATCCGTTTTTGAAGAAATCAAAAACATCAAAGAAATATTACAATGCATAGTCAACGTTATTTTAATGAGATACTTAAGTGAAAATTAAAAAAGCTACAATTTCGTTGTAAAAGTGTGTAGCTATGTAGTCGAATGGATAATGTGTAAAACCCTTGAAGTGTGAATTGTATGCTGCAGCATTTTTATTGAGAAGCTGTTTATTATCTACGGTCGAATTCTACTCTAGCTGATTTTGTAAGATGTGTGCTACTTCAAATACTAAGCTTCAGCAGGTCCCCTTTTCGGCAAAACAGTGAATGACATTAAAAAAAATTCGTATGTTTTATAAAAAAAATCCTGTAACTTTTCGTGTTTTTTTCCTTCTAATTATGCTATAGGTTAATAGCAAGAAAATTCTTATTCGTTGCATTTACATGACACAGTGCAAGAGTGCATTTTTTAGGGTACTTCTACTCCGAAGCAGGGGGGGGGGGGGAGGCTCCCACTTCAAAAACTTTTACACATTCATATATCTTTAAATTTAGCGTCACTGGTTATTAGTGGTAAAAATTATTTAAAATATGCGTAATAGAAACCGTGCCAGTCTAAAACGTGTTTGGTAATGAGAATGCACCTCCGTTACTCTGTCCAGTAGCAGACAAGAAAAATTGTAGAGGGGGACGAATAAATCCAGCTCGGGGTCTGGGGAAGAGCTTCCCTCGAGCATTCCGAGGAACTGAAGCATTTTATGGTACATCACTGCCGAATCCGGCTTCTTTAGAGTACTTATTCATTTCACATATTCTGGCAGAATTTCTGTAGCATCATGACACAATGGGGGAAGAAGTATCGTTATGTCTTTGTTACACGAATCCTATAAAATATTTAGTGTGTGACACTGCACCTTCTTATAAATAAAGCTTGCTACAGTGTAAGATGGATTCGTTCTGGCAATCAATCCTTAGAATTAAAATTGTAGTACGAATTTCGTGTTTAACGAATGTGAGACAATACATATTTCAGTACACAATTGTGTGAAAACCTTAAAATGCATATTTTGTGATACTGCATTCTAACCTATTTAAAAGAAGTCTCCTTTAAACTTATTTTTATAAACCACCAGTTGTGAAGCACATAATAATGATGTTGCATAGCATATTTTACTTTGATGAGACACTTAAAAGTTTATTAATAACGCTGCACTTTCGTTAAACTAGTTTTGAAGTATCGTAATTGAATGTGTAATGGTGTGAAGCCTTGGAAGTGTTAAT
>JAHWFP010239053.1:0-14034 GCA_023313725.1 Lithobius niger | reverse complement strand
GGATCGAAGAAGGGTAGATCGATTGGTAAAAGTCCATGGACGATTTTAAAAGTAAGAATAAAGTCAGTTTAACAAAATCACACCAAAAATAAATCAACTAAATCAACAAAATCAACAAATCAAATCAATAAAATCAATCAAATCAACAAAATCACACCAAAAATCAAAAATCAACAAAATCAACTGTGAATTGTGTTCTTCCTGGTGGTTCAGGTGTGATTTTGTTTCTTGAAAAAATCAAGTAAGCACTTAGCCTGCGCAGTTCCAAAGTCTCGAGTCCAACGCGAGACAACCTAGTGGCGTAGGCAAGTTCCGCATGCCAGGTAATTTCTTATTAAATTTGCGCTGGACTGATTCCAGTTTGTCAATGTCTCCCAACAACGTTGGTAACCACACCGGGCATGCCTACTCTAAAAGCGGTCGCACGAAAACCTTGAAGGCCCAAACCTTAATTTTTTTATTACCAGAAACGAAACAGCGATCAACAATAGCGAGTCTCCGAGATGCACTGGAAGCAATCTGAGTACAGTGTAAAGAAGGTTTCAAGTTTAAGGTCAAACAGAGCCCCAGATCTCCTAAAAGCTATTGTTCCTGTATTTGCAGCTTTTTAACAGGCATTGTTTCACTGGCTTGATTTGGAGACCTACAAATGACTCCTTATATCCTTGTTCAAGAAAGTATGTTTTCCTTATGGGCATTTCATTTTTCATTGTTAATAGAAATGGCTACGGTGCGTTTGCCATAATCCCGTTTGCCATAATCGAGTTTGACGACCGATTTTATGGCAATTGCTCTTGAGCGTTTTTCCGTTTGCTCGAAATTTGTACTTCCCCTCTTCTGCTGGATTTCCCGTTTGCCATACCGACGGCTTTGACGGCATCGTCCAAAAACCCAATTTCAAGAAAGAATGTTCGTAGTCGTCCAAAACTGGGGATGGATTGTTCATTCCTGGTGCCGAGTTTCTGAATCTCTTGACAAACCCACAGATTAAAGAACTCCCTCTCACAGATACGTCACTCGTACCTCAGCCAGCGCTTCAAAAATGGGGCCTCGTTTCAGCAACACGTCGGCGCGATGACTCATGTTCTCGCACTATATTCGCCAGATGTCACTAGCAGATAGCGAAACTGAAACGCAAAAACGATCTAAACCTACATCCGCTACAACAGTAGCGATATGAAAACTACAGCGCATGTGTGCGTATTTTCTGAGTGCGTCGTTCTAATTATCCCGCGTCCTCGCGGGCGACTGCTGCGCCTGCTGTTGAATTTAGTGCGAAGTATGATTCAGCAGAAAAGAAAACGAGGTACCACTTAAAGCGCCAGTGTCGTGTCTGTAAGCAGAGAGAGTTCTTTAATCTGTGGACAAAACTATAGTTACTGTTTGTCATTCCAATTGAAATGCAGAGCTATGTCATTTGGACACATGTTTAAAACTTAACTATTTTTTAATTGGATGTTAATTTGCATTTTTTTGTAATTTTTGTTACAAAAACTTTTTCTAAGGTGTTTTAAAAGCAATAAAAATAGGAGTCATGATGCCGCATATGAAACTTTTACTTATACATGGGGCAACATTAAGCACCGAACGGAAACGTGGACAATTTTCTGAATTTTCAAGTATTTCAAAACATAGAACCAATATTTTCGGATCTCAGAATTTGTGTTCCGAAACACGTTATAGGCAATCTATGTTGTGAAAGTTAAATTTTTAATATTTTGTAGGAGGTGGGGGAGGGTGGGGGAATTTTTCCTTTAAGGGCAAGCCCACAGATCACTGTCAATCCCCCCCCCCCCTCCCTCCCCCAAAAAAGATTACCGTGACTAAACTTAGGTATGGAATAGGGGATTTTTATTTTTTAGCCCACATGAAGTAAGTGTGCTCATTAACTATCCGTTTTTTGGTTTTTGGGGGGAATGACAAACTGAACTAATTTTGTCCAGGGAGCTTGAATTATACGTAGCTTTGATAGGGTGGACCCAAATACTACTACGCTTTACTACGAGAAACCGTGCGAGATTTTGGGAGCTGCTTCAAACGCGTCTGACGTCTCTGCTCCCATTTCGCGCCATTTTACAAGAAACGTATACGCCACTCACAAAACAAAACTTAAAACATAAAACAACAAACACAGACCAATTAAAAAAAAACATACATTTTAAACACAAATTGCGTTCATTTTCTGAAGTAATCAGTGAGCAAAAACAGTCCTTTTTCCTGGAATTGGAGTTCAAATTATAGTTGGTTTCGTTCGAGTGAACTATAATCCGTTTTTCATTTCAGCATCTTCACAGCTGCGAGTTCCATGTGGATTGAGCTTTAATTTTTTTTTCTAAACAGTTCTTGTTCAGTTAATTTAGATATATCTACTACATTCTGTTCCCCCGGTTATGTCTCTCTTCATCCCAGTTCCCCCCTCCGCCGAAAGCCTTCCCAAACGTAATGTTTTAAGTACACACTTTTAAGTAACCAACTTGTTCCGATGAACTTTTGGTTATCATTTGGAAGGCCTATGATGTTTATTTAACAACAAACGCGCACCAGTTACGCTGGGTTAAATTTGTTCTAACAGTGGTTTACTAAGCGATAAGCACGCAGTAACGATCGTGCATGCAATGATTGTTGCGCAAACAACTCTGAAACAATTCAACTCAGCTCTGGAAGTTCACATCTACGAAATAAATACGTCTTTCTATCGTATCAGGCCGCCAATTTCGGGGCGTATACTGGCCTCGAAATTAACAACACGTCGTCATTTGGTTTAAAACAAAGCACTTAACTGAAACGCTGATTCTTTCTTTTACTTATCAACAAAATCAACAAAGACAAAACGGTAACGGTACCGTAACAGTATATTTATTGGGACTGTAGCCCAAAGCTATGCGCCCTCCTTAATTAAGTACAACAACCGAAACATCCGAAAACCCCTGAAAACAACAACAACACGTGATCAAAGACAAAGCCTTTAGACAGCCAGCAAGGCTACATTCCACGCGACTGGGCATAGTTTACACGTTAGCAATGATAAATAACGTACATGCACCGAAATTATAGTCAAGTTTCTAGTCGATTGTTATCCGATTGTTATTCGATTGCATTCTGGGAGCGTTACCCAGCCAGGCCAGCCCATAATTAACTCATAACTCAATGGGCCAGCCTCCTTAGACTTTTTCTTATGATTCATTTGTTGCATAAACGATTTTAGGATATTCAAGTTTTTTACATTTTGTTCCATTTTCCTGCCACGAGATGGAGCGCGATTGTTAGTTCTACTACTTTTCAGCTAACGATCACGAATTAAAGGAACATTCTTCCCAGTTGACTTTCCTGAATGGCTCATTTTTGAAACAGTAGTTCAGACGTGTGTAAATATTGCAAGCAAAGGCATTCATTTTGCTACTTTCCCCTCGCAAGAAATGCGATTGCTGGAACTATATATGTAATTGTCGTAAAAGCTATTCCGAGCAGGATGCTCGAATATAGTAAGAAGGCATGCCCTTTTAACCAATCATGCTTTCGTCCCTCTTATCTTCACAAAAGTACAAATTGACCAGTATCATCACAAGGGAACACTTAATTTGGTTATTAATCTTGAGAAGTAAAGCATTATTTATACGGAAATAACTCGAACAAAAGACGATTAAGCATGTTCTATCGACAGATAAAAAAATGTGGGAGCGTTAAAAATTAGCAAAGATTGTTTAAATTGTATTAATCTGCCTACGCAGTTGATCTCCTTTCACTTTTTACGCAAGTAAATAGGAAAAAGAATTACAGCGAAAATTACAGTAAAAAAACTACAGTAAATTGCACTACAATAAATTACAGTAAAAATCAATAGACCGGAAGACGATTAAGCACCTTCTTTTGACAGGAAAAGCGTACGAAAGTTAAAAAAAATTAGCAAAGCAGGTTTAAGTTGTATAAATTTGTCTACGCAGTTGATCTCCTTTCACTTTTTACGCGAGTAAATAGGAAAAAAGATTATAGTGAAAATTAGAGTAAAAAATTACAGTAAATTGCAGTAAAAAATTAATAGAACGGTAGACAATTAAGCAACTTCTATCGACAGGAAAAGCGTAGGAAAGTTAAAAAATTAGCAAAGCAGGTTTAAATTGTATAAATTTGTCTACGCAGTTGATCTCCTTTCACTTTTTACGTGAGTAAATAGGAAAAAGATTACAGTAAAAATTTGTGTAAAATATTACAGTAAATTATACTACAATAAATGTGAAGCAAAACAATAAATTACCGTAAAAAATTACTACAACAAAAGACGATTAAGCTCCTTCTACCGATAGGTAAAAACGTGGGAGAGTACAAAATTATCAAAGCTTGTTTAAATTGTATAAATTTGTTTATACAGTTGATCTCCTTTCGGTTTTTACGCGAATAAATAGAATTACAGTGAAAATTACAGTAAAACTAAAAAAAATTACAGTAAATTGCACTGCAATAAATGCGAACCAATGCAATAAATTACAGTCAAAAATTACTAGAATGGAAGACAGTTCTATCGACAGGCAAAAGTCGTGGGAGCGTTAAAAATTCACAAAGCTTGTTTAACTTGTATAAATTTGTCTACGCAGTTGATCTCCTTTCACCTTTTAGGCGAGTAAAATAGAAAAAAAGATTTATGGTAAAATCAGAGTGAAAACTACTGTAAAAATTACAGTAAAAATTGCCGAAATTGCTTTTTTAAGGCGCCACGACAACACGAAAATTACAAAATTGACTTACCAGACACACCTGTTGAACCGTCTTTCCCCGTCGAAACACGAGTTCGTCCGCAAACTCGAACTTGCGAAGTGAAGCGTTGTCGAGTGGCGTCCGATGCCAACACTGTAATACATTGTAATACTAAGTCTTCATAGAGAGTTCAGGTCCGCACAATAACAAGAACGGGTTCATACAAGCGGTAAAACAACGCGCGAAATGGAATACCTGCAGTTATAGCCACTTTGAAGGTGTGCTACCGCCATCTCTTGCCAAGAAAGAGCAGTTTTTAAAATACAACCTTAACTAAGTGCAACTTCAAAATCACGCCACTTCAGGCGCCACATCCCTTCCAAAAATCTGCACCTAATTGCAAAGCATTGAGGAAGAAATTCTTGAGGCCACCTTGTGATTTTAAGTGATTAACCCTTTATCTAACGTATTCGGAAATTTTTTAAGTTCTTGTTATCAGTTTTAAAAGAGTGAAGAATAGTAAATCGCAAACTATTTATAGTCGCTACGGCACAAGTCTAAAATAAAACGCAATACTATTTTCCAACCGTGGTGCTAAATTGTAAACAAGCACTAATATTATTAATTAATTATTAATAAATTACCATTATGTTAGTTTTTTTTTTAAATGTTTGAAATATGTAGGAAAATTTATTTTTACGTTATCCACTGGTTTTGAGAGTTGATGCTGCGCAAGACAGATCTACGTTATTGACGACGAACGTGTTGATGGCGCCATCCTTTGGCAAAAATAGAAACTGATTGAAAACGAAACTGAAACGGGCAATCTTTCACTGCTTCTTTTCATTTGGGAACTTTCCGATAAATGTGCCATTTAAAAACTAGAGCTATGTCGCCGGAAAAATTACAGTTTCGTCGAGGCTATAAATCAAACAATCGTTTAAACTTGGGTAGCCCTGCCGTTCAAATCCTCAGCTAACGTCTGAAACGCCATTGAGTGTTCTCATAACAGATGGCGCCAGCAGGCTCGAAATGAATGGATTGCAGAACGCAGCGTTGTACTGAAGTTGCTTTTGGTTGACCGTTAGTTAATTTTTATTAAAAAAAAAAAAAAGAGAGAATGTACGTGGACTATCTGTTTAACTCTTTTAAAAAAGGACGGAAAGCCAACGGCTCAACAAGAGATACAGATGCAAACCTGTTTACGTTGCCTTTTGGACTTGTATGTCAGTCTGCCTGAGCGGGGAATCGAACCCATGATCCTTGAAACAATCAAACACAGTACCTCGGCCTTTGGTTCAACGGTCCTGGGTTCGATTACCGGCTCAGGCAGTCTGACCTATCTATAAGTCCAAAATGCAATATAAATAGGTTTACATCTGTATTTATTTAACTCTTAACTGTAAAACATTGAGTTGATGCAGAATCGGGGACGCGATTATTAAAGGGGGGATTGCCACCAAATAACAAGATGCTGCATCTATAGCTGCAACATCTTTATGTGGCAAAAAACTGCCATTTTTCTTTAATGAAGTGCCTCCAATCGACTCTCGCCTTGTGACAAAAACTGCATTTTTAAGAAAAACGGGAGGGTAGGGGGCGACCTCCACTGTCTTCTAGCCTTGTGTGGCAAAACTGCATTTCTGTTTTTTATGAAGGTGGCTCATTGGGCCTACCCTCGTGTGGCAATAACTGATTTTTTTAAGAAGGGGGAGGGGGGGGGGGGCACTGACTGCCCCAATTTTTAAGTTACGCCTCTGCACTGGGTAGTACGCCCTTGTCCCCTCACTGGCCCATAGGCGCTTCCGTATTTTTGATTTGTTGTGCCACCTAAATTTTGGCGGAAGTCAAGGGTCTCCTTGTCTCCACTCCGGAACAAGAGGAGTGTCGGCTCGCGACCAAGAAACCCAACGCCTGCGCTGCTTCAATCCTCCCACTTGTAGTACAGTTCCAAAATGAGCTTTGACTTTTTATCTGCTTCTATTTTGCGCTTGAGTTGATTCCTTTCGGAACCCTACAAGGTGTCCTTTACTGGCCCTCTGCCACCCTCATTTAAAACTGAAAAAGTTAGTGTCCCAGCATCCCGCTAGCACTGGATATCGGCAAGATGCACCACCGCCAGGAAGTACAATAATTCGTCCCAATGATAAAAGTGTTGGTGTGCTAACAAAAATACAGTACTGAACTAAATTTTTTTTTAAACTTGGCAAAAGTTTGTTTTTTTTCAATACTGCACAGAGCTACCTTCATAGTCACATTTTTCTACAGTACTAAAATTAAAAAAGGACTATGCTTCTAAAAAATTATTTGATCTGACGTTAGTTAATAAGTACGGTTAACAATGGACCAGTTAACTATACGAGTTAACGAATCCACATTGGCTATCCCCAGCAAAGGCTTGCAAAGGGGCGTGCATATTTTCTGGAAAAAAAAGGGTAAAAAAAAGGGCGCAAGCACCATTTTTTAACCTCCGAAAAATGGTTTTGTTACGAGGCTTGTTTTTTTCTTTAAAATTTTATCTAACTAAAAGTAAAAAAGGTACAAACAAAAAGAGAAAAACTGCAAAAGGAGGGGGGGGGGGGGGGGCACGTGCCTCAATTGACCCAACGTGCGGACGCTCTTGGTTAACCAGTGAAAAATGCAATTAAGGAACTGCACAGGACCTATCGGCATATGTTCATATATTTTTCTTTTGTTGCTTTGGGCATTTTAAACGGAGCTGTTTGCATCACGTTAACGATAACAGTTTTCTCTTAACCATAAGTTTCCAGTAAATTTTTGCTATTTCCATATTTGAGCTGTTTTCATCGTACCACTTCGACATTTGCTAAATTTCAACAACTATAGTTCAGTTTGAAAGAGTAATTTTTCACATAATAAGATATCAAAATGCAGGGGAGAAACCTTTAACCTTAATAATTACTGACAACCGATTTTCACCAAATAACGAAACAATTCTTCCGACCAAAAGCTGTTTTTCATTAGAGTAGGTTGCCTTTTCCTAGTTGTCCAAAAGTGAGTGCACCTTCCCGCTACCCATCTCCCCCGCAAGGTGCGCTGTGTCTCCAGGAAGGCGAAGATGGACTACAGAAACAGGTTTCTCGCTCTGTGCGAAACGACATTTACCTTTACGATTATTACGTATCCGTTTTTCAACGCATTTTCGTTTCTCATGTTAATTGCGGAACAAGCAAGGATTACAAGGTAAATTTTTGTTATTACGTAACTGACGTCTCTGCCGAGAAAAACAAGAATGCCATTAAAAAAAAAAAAGTGGCTGCAGGGATGAAAATAATTCACAATGGTAATAGAGCGGGTGTGTGTGTGGAGGGTGGGGGAGGGGGGGCGGGTTCTTGGCAGTATGAGTATTCCATACATCAATAATATTGTAAATAATTAAGCAGCGTGTATACAGTAACATATCAAAAACCAAAACTGGTAAAAGGGGCCGCCAAGTTCCGAATGGTTCGGCCCTTCAAAGGACTGATATCAACACACCAAAACATTCGCCAAGTTAATCGCACCGCTTAATAATTCGAAGGTTAAATGAAAACTAGAACATTGCTACTTTCGGTAGCAATGTTCAAGTTTTCATTTAACGTCCAAAGTATTATTCGGTGCGATTAAGTTGGCGAATGTTTTGGTGTTTTGGTGTTTTGGTGTGTTTGATGTTGTTGGAAGCAAATTTTAAATTTAATTTTTAAAACATTATTTATGGAACCACGGTATCCCCTCATAAAGCCGCTTTGTTCCCGTTTGGCTCGTAAAAGATCCTAGGTATTTTCCAGCAAAATTATCCCTCTCCATCTCGTTGAAAAGGACGTTAATTCTGCAATTTCCCTTTTTTAACACCCTTCTTATTAGCTTTAACAGTTTTGTATTTGGATTTAATATTTTTGCCGCTGAATTTAACACTTGTATACTTTGCTTTAACACTGAAAAATAAACATTTAAACCATTTTACAAACTTTTATGTAGCAATCTAGCCTGATAACAAGAAATAATAGGGGGAGAACGCGTTAAACATTTTATTAATTAGCCCTATGGCGTATTTTGTTATTTGCTTCATATATTTACAGTTAGTCAAACAGCTAGAACCTTGAAAATTTAGTTGTTGAACTTCGAAATTTATTGTAGGTACTGCGATGTGGTTTTGGAGGTGTACGTCCCAATGTTTCGTCGGAGGTGGCATAGGTCGTTTATCGGTGGCGGAATCGTCAACCTTTTGCATATTGAATTATTATTGAAAACTATCACCACGTATGATAGTGGTGCCTCGTGCTCGTGTCAATTGTGGCATGCCAAAGATCTTGGGTTTTTCTATTGGATTACTCTAGCTAAATTGCCCCTGTCGTCGTCATGGGCCAGATAACCCAGTTTGGGTTCGAGCTCCCTGAAAGAAAAAAAAAAACACTACTTATGCTGAAAAAACAACAACACTACTTATGATTGTTTGGCTCTTCTCATCAAGACACACGCTAGTGTGTCACCCGCCAAGATCAACGATAACATCCAGATTTTATATGTATATATATGGGAGCATGGCGACCACTAGATTACTATTTTTAATCTCGGAAAGATACTTTGCAATTGTTATAAACAGTGTGCGACTTATTGACGACAGCACGCTGTCTACCAGCCTTAGTGGCAGTAACGTGGTATGCGTGGGTATATCCTACATCTTATGTGGAACGGATGTAAACAATGAAATAGAAGCTAAACAATGATGGAAACGAAAGGCTTACAATTAGTCATACGTAGCTTAGGCCTACTTAAAAGAAAAACGCCCAGCGAAGAGAAGTACTTCACATCAAAAGACAAAGAAGCCCAAATTTAGTCGAGTGAATGTTGCACTCAGATTTTTAAGGAGCATTATTAACAAGTATGGTAAAGTCACTAAAATGAACACAAATATATATTTAAAATAAGTTTCTTTTCGATCCACTTACAATAGGCCCGAAGCCGGTTTCCTAGTCGTGTCGTAATTATTTCACTGCATTAAACATTTTGATAACAACAAGAATAATTGCACCTTTCAGCCTCCACAGAATGGTGGTGGTATCCTCATCTCCCCAGGATCCTGAATCGTTAAACACAAGTTCCCTCGTTATGCCAGATCGGGTTTGTCTCAAAAAGTATTCCTGTCAATTATCTGATACCGCAATTTCCTCATCATAATTCTAGTTATCTGCACACACACTAATTTTGGCAAGTTAGGCAACAAACCTCACATCAATTCACTTTAAAAACTGATGGTTCGGCCTCTCAAAGGAGTGATATGAAATTAAAGTATTGGAAAAATGGCGACTCGAGCTATTGCTGACGTGGCACATTATTACACATCTACAGGTTAATTGAGTTGAGTTTAATTCACAATTTAAAAAAAAAAAGAAGTGATATCATATCAAAAACCAAAACTGGTAAAAGGGACCACCAAGTTCCGAAAGGTTCGGCTATTCAAAGGAGTGATACCAACACACCAAAACATTCGCCGGTTGATCGCACCGAATAATACTTTGGACGTGAAATCAAAACTTGAACATTGCTCTAGTGGCAACTGGCTCGGCGCCCCTCTGACAATGCGATAAACCCACCACGCCCAACAGTCTAGATCTGCCACTGTTTACAAACGCTGCTAGTATTCAGTGGCCATTTAACAAGTATGTTGTTACACATGCTGCTCTCTAACTGACTCTCCCCACTTGTTAGGAATATCTCAACTTTATACGGCAGTATTGAAGTGACGTGTATTATACCACTCTGTTTAGGGTTTTGTGGCCTTGATGTGTATAAACCTTTGACTCAAAACTTTTTCAGCCCGAGACTAATGGTTATCACTCGACGTAAATTCCCTAACACACGATGTACTACATTAATTTCTTTTTCTTTGTTGCAGTGAACCAGCTTCTTTCATTTCCATCCTCTCCTCCCTCATCATTTACGCCCATGTTGTAGGCATGTTCATGTGTGCCTTGGCCATGAAACTGGGCCATGCCACGGCACATGTCGCAGTAGGCCATGCCATCCAGCTAGTACTACTAATATACTACAACATCAGTGCTGGGCCAGGATTTCAGTACACTGAAGGACTCAAGGTAGAAATAAAGCTGAGGGGGGTTCAGTTCATTTATTGATGTTTTGTGTATCTGTCAATGCTCTTGTTCCGAATCTTCCAAATTTAACAGCACAACAAAACAAGGATAAATTCAGGTTTTTAGATTAATTGTGTAAATTGCAGCATTTGATGTTGACAATAGAATGCCAAGTGCCAGAATTTATGAATATACTCCCAAAACTGGAGCTCTGTTCCTCTTTAGATTCTGTCATCTATAGTCCTCTGTTTAGACTCCTGTCATCAAATTCACAACACTTGTGAAAAACAACTACATACATTCTTCATTCTATAGTGTATAGCGTCAGGGCCGTAGCGAAGGGTACTTGATTGGGTAAGGGAGGGGGGTGGGGAAAGAGACTCATTTTGCCAACTCGTCTTATGATTTTAGCCAACTGGTTAAAATAATGACAGTAGTGTTTCCAGTAAAGTACTTTTTAGGGGCTCCGGCAAACTCAGCTCCGGTAAGCTCTCCCAACGGGGCTTCGGGCTTCCAGTGAACACAGAAGCAACAAATTGTCAAGTAAATTTTGGTGATTTTTTTAATTCATTCTTTAGGATGGCAGATTTCGCAAAATTTTTATTGTGACCTATCATGTTTTTCAAGATATGTTTTTTTTTTCCAAATTAAATTAAACCGAGTTCACTTTAATATTATATAAACAGGTCAGCTGGCCATTGACGGTTGGGGGGGGGGGGGAAGGTCGGCTTAATTGTACATTTGGGACCTTTAGGCTAAAATGAATGACGATGACTCCTGTGTGCAAGCATGGACAGCAGGGAAGGGGGTCAGGGATGCAAACAAAATTTTTAAAATGGACTATCGAAAGGTGAAATATAATGAAATCTTTTTCTCAGCTTTATCCCAAACAACAAGGCCTAGAGGGGTATAATTGCAAAATAAACTTTCACATTTTAAAACCAAACACATGCTCTAGTTTTAAAATTATACAGCGTCGAAAGACGAAAGAAATGGCGAATCCCTTTACCTCAGTTTTGTCCCAAACAACTTGACGTATTATTGGAGAAAAGCTTCCAAATTTGATGCTATACTAAATAAAACCTATACTTGCAGCAATGGTACTAATAGCTTCAAAACCTTTTAAACACTCGTAGAATGGGGAGTCGGGGGGGGGGGCGGTTTTGGAAATTTTGACTGCTGAAAGTGCCATTTTTGAGGTCCAAAAATAACTTTTTCTTCCAGTTGGTCAGTGTATTTTTGGCCACCCCTTTTTTGACCGGATCTGAACAATTTATGCCCCCCTTGAAAGAGCCCAAAAACTTCATGACTCCGCCTTTACCCCGACGATAAATAATTACCGGTCTCTTACAGGGTAATTTTTGCCCTCTATTTCGTTGCCTTTGGGTCGCTTTTGTCCTTTAATATCTTATGAACTCATATCGTGAAATTTTGGACCTTCGCAGTTCGAAATTGTTTTAAATTTTTAACAAGTTTGATTTGGAAAATGTAGTTGTTTCTCCATTAACACAAATTCTAATTTAGTGATAGGTTAACAGAAAAAGGACACCAGAAAATCAAACAGCTGATTCAATTTTCCGACTCGGTTTTTGATTTTGACAACTGTACCCATGATTTTTCATGATGTACGACTTTAGCTCACTTTCTGTTTTAACTAAAACCAAGGCACTAATGGGCTGGCAGACGAACTAGTAAATCAAATAGGCAACTCTACATTAATTTTTGCGATTTTATTCGATATCACAACTTCCGACGGCGATAACTTGGCAGAAGTTCTTGCTACGTTTTGTTTTATGCTGCGTTTGTTGATGTTTCTGCTTCACCTAAAAAAACCTTTCAAATCCTGACAGTGATGTTGTGTTTTTCAGTAATTTTCTACCAGTAATTTTCAGTAATTTTCTACCCTCCTAAAATACCAGTTACGAGTTGCTTCACGGTGAAACCCCTTCTGAGCGGCACTGTCTAACAGAAGAAGAATTATAAGAGTAAAATAGCCAACTCAATTTTTAGTTTTGCCAACTGTGTACGATTTTTGCGAAGTTAATTGTTAACGACTTCAAACTCGGTGGGGATACAGTTTTGTGCATTTTATGTTTTTATTTTCTACATTATCTATGATACTTTTAAGTCATGGTGGTGACATAGTAAACAAAAACGGCTAAGTCAATTTTTCAATTTCGCCAACTTTTTCCCCACTTGAATATGAGGAGAGCTGCAGGGAAGCAACCAGAAATGATCAGGGGCAGCGTTTCAGTTACTCCCACGCTACATAGAAGTGTTGCGAAAACTGATGAGAAAAAAAAAACGGATTTTAAACTTTACTTTCAAACTGACCGTATGATGATGATAATTAACCAGTACTCGTGTAAACGGGAATTTGCAGTGAAAATTTAGCAGAGTTTGCCAACTCGACAACTCGAATTTGCCAACTGTATGTGTTTCTTGGATGGTTGGGGGGGGGGCCTACCCCCACCCCAGTAGCTTCGGCCCTGTATAGCGTATGAATAGGGTGAAAGGGGGGGGGGGGGGGGGCACCAAACAATTCATCAACCCGCACCCCTCCCCCCAACAAAAAAAAATTTAATTACAAATAGCACTCTTGAAGTTCTCTTTCTCACTTTCTTAACTGTTTCCTACCCCATATTTTTTTCGAATGTTTTAAATCCAACTGAAAAAAAAGTTTCTGATTCCACAACTCACACAGTAACAACTAGGCCACACTAAGGTTGTCCACAACGGACACAGGCAGTTGTGCCAGGTTAGGTACCGTTCATTATTTATGAGCGCGGGTGGGCCGGCGAAAATGAGAGGGGCATGAACATTTTTATATGAAGAGGGGGGGGGGGCTAAATTTTTTTTGAAGGTCCTGCCAGGATGGGGGTGGGGTCAAGAAAAAACTACGAGAGAATAAGTCCACAGCAAGTTACAGAATGTTAATGGTGATAAATATATTTAGCTCAGTACATTCCACAACAAGGTATTAAAGTAGGCCTAGTAGGTTTCGTGCAATCATTTCATGAAAATGAAAATTGTAATGCAATTTTTTTTGGGGGGGGGGCAAAAAATCACTATGATCAAAGGGGGAGGGGTCTTCAATTTTTTTTGTACTGATGACGAGAATCCGCCAGCCCAGCCCCTTGATAAATAATGAACGGTCCCTTAGGTTTCAGGAATTTTTTACCCATCAATGTGACCTCAAATCCTAACTGTCGTGGTGAAAGAATTTTAACGCTTTCTTGAGTTTGATATGATG